>CM069415.1:12444574-12557074 GCA_035609135.1 Eleutherodactylus coqui
ATGAAAGCTGTGCTGTGATTGGTTGTTATATATTATACCGCTGAGGTAACATGAAAGCTGTGCTGTGATTGGTTGTTATATATTATGCCACTGAGGGAGCATGAAAGCTGTGTTGTGATTGGTTGTTATATATTATACCGCTGAGGTAACATGAAAGCTGCGCTGTGATTGGTTGTTATATATTATACTGCTGAGGTAACATGAAAGCTGCGCTGTGATTGGTTGTTATATATTATACCTCTGAGGTAACATGAAAGCTGCACTGTGATTGGTTGTTATATATTATACTGAGGTAACATGAAAGCTGTGCTGTGATTGGTTGTTATATATTATACCTCTGAGGTAACATGAAAGCTGTGCTGTGATTGGTTGTTATATATTATACCGCTGAGGTAACATGAAAGCTGCGCTGTGATTGGTTGTTATATATTATACCACTGAGGTAACATGAAAGCTGCGCTGTGATCGGTTGTTATATATTATGCAGCTGGGGTAACATGAAAGCTGCGCTGTGATTGGGTGTTATATATTATACCGCTGAGGTAACATGAAAGCTGTGCTGTGATTGGTTGTTATATATTATACCGCTGAGGTAACATGAAAGCTGTGCTGTGATTGGTTGTTATATATTATGCCACTGAGGGAGCATGAAAGCTGTGTTGTGATTGGTTGTTATATATTATACCGCTGAGGTAACATGAAAGCTGTGCTGTGATTGGTTGTTATATATTATACTGCTGAGGTAACATGAAAGCTGCGCTGTGATTGGTTGTTATATATTATACCTCTGAGGTAACATGAAAGCTGCGCCGTGATTAGTTGTTCTATATTATACTGAGGTAACATGAAAACTGCGCTGTGATTGGTTGTTATTTATTATACCGCTGAGGTAACATGAAAGCTGCACTGTGATTGGTTGTTATATATTATACTGCTGAGGTAACATGAAAGCTGTGCTGTGATTGGTTGTTATGTATTATACTGCTGAGGTAACATGAAAGCTGCGCTATCATTGGTTGTTATATATTATACCACTGAGGTAACATGAAAGCTGTGCTGTGATTGGTTGTTATATATTATACTGCTGAGGTAACATGAAAGCTGTGCTGTGATTGGTTGTTATATATTATACCGCTGAGGTAACATGAAAGCTGTGCTGTGATTGGTTGTTATATATTATACTGCTGAGGTAACATGAAAGCTGCGCTGTGATTGGTTGTTATATATTATACTGCTGAGGTAACATGAAAGATGTGCTGTGATTGGTTGTTATATATTATACTGCTGAGGTAACATGAAAGCTGTGCTGTGATTGGTTGTTATATATTATACTGCTGAGGTAACATGAAAGCTGCGCTGTGATTGGTTGTTATATATTATACTGCTGAGGTAACATGAAAGCTGTGCTGTGATTGGTTGTTATATATTATACTGCTGAGGTAACATGAAAGCTGTGCTGTGATTGGTTGTTATATATTATACTGCTGAGGTAACATGAAAGCTGCACTGTGATTGGTTATATATTATAAAGCTGAGGTAACATGAAAGCTGCGCTGTGATTGGTTGTTATATATTATACTGCTGCAGTAACATGAAAACTGCGCTGTGATTGGTTATATATTATAAAGCTGAGGTAACATGAAAGCTGCGCTGTGATTGGTTGTTATATATTATACCGCTGAAATAACATGAAGGCTGCGCTGCGATTGGTTGTTTTCTATATATATATATATATATATATATGAAAACAAATGTCTGTCTGTCTTCGCAGCAACGCGCGACTGGTAAGCTAGTTGGCAATAAAATCATGCGATGCAAGAGTGAGTGAAAATGCAGAATTATGAAACCAATGATTTTCAATGACTTCCTTCACATTCGCAATGTTTTCACTCGTGATGTTGCGAGAAAAAAAATTGCGGCATGCCCTATCTTTCTGCGGTTTGCGTTTTTTTGTTTATCTCCCACGTTTCCCTTCTTTTTATCGCATTGCATCCTTTTTGGCGCAGAGCTGCCCTAAAAAATCATGGGAAAAAAAGCTGTGATTTTAACGTGGTGATATCGTGATCACCAGCCCTCAGACTATCTGCATATACTACTACACAGTGTGGCTCAAGCAGTCAGTAAAATAGTGCACCTATTTTTGCCTGTCCTGGCCTGAAGGCTGGATTCAGACGACTGTATATCGGCTCGGTTTTCACCCCCAGCCGATATACGTCGTCTCTCTCTGCAGGATGAGGGGGGAGCCTGGAAGAGCCAGGAGCAGTGCTCTGAGCTCCCGCCCCCTCTCTGCCTCCTCTCCGCCCCTTTGCACTATTTGCAATGAGGAGAGGCGGGACGGGGGCGGGGCTAATTTCTCAAAACTTAGCCCCCCCCCCCTCCCCCACCTCCTTTCATTGCAAATAGTGCAGAGGGGCGGAGAGGAGGCAGAGAGGGGGCGGGAGCTCAGTTCCTGCTCCTGGCTCTTCCTCCCCCCCCCCCTGCAGATGAGAACATCGTATATTGGCTTGGCGTGAAAACCCAGCCAATATACGTTCATCTGAATCCAGCTGAAGGGTCACTTTTTAAGTGATTTTGATAACCTTTAGAGGACCGTGACCTTTCATTCCCTTCATCAGCACTAAAAATGCAGTAACTGCCCACAGAATATATGTTTTAGTATTGAAATGGGTAAAGTAGAGATAACTTAATACCTTTGGAACTTGTTGCATTTTTGGTGGAGTTCCCCTTTAAATTCACCTCGCACAATGGATGTGATCTGCTCTGCCTCACAACTGATTTTGCATGGGTCTAGACCCAGGGGAACACCTGGGGATTCATAGGAGTCATCCTATAACACCACTGGTCTTCACTTTGGGGAACCCCAAGACCGTTACCCTAGAAATAGTCTCAGGTAAGAGACAACTGATGCACTTGGTCAGGTTTTTCCATAATGCAGTACTGGAGGGTGCAGACAGGGATTTAGTTGGGGAACAGGCTGAGGTCAGGGCAGGTGTAATACCTGCTTTAGCGAGAAACAGGGCAATAATCAGACAAGAAAAGCATAGTCAAAGAAACAGTCAAGGTCAGGATTAGAGAGGTCAGGAAAGCTGGGTAATTCAGTCATGGTTCAAATACCAGGAGATCAGAAAGAAACACACTTATACTTTCACACAGTATGGAGACTGATTGCTCAGGTGCCTCCTGATGGGATGAGTAGCCCTAAAGAGCCCAGGACCTGTCAGAATTAGTTGGGGACTGGAAAGCTGGGTGCACCCGCTGGCCTCTTAAGAAGTGTGCCAGGCATGCATGCACCCGATGGGAAACAGGAAACTGACTAAAGATGTGGCATCTGTCACAAGCAGCTCGAGGGACACAGCAGTGGTCATGCCTAGCGACAGAAGTAGGTAGGGGACGCCATGGGCCATGACCAGCAGCCATAACACACACTACGTGCCAACACCTTCGAGAACGTAGAACCGGTCGCCCCAGGCACTTGTTAAAGGAAAAACATTTAGAATTTTCTTGCAGAGCCAAAGCAGAGAGTATCAGGTACAACATCTCTTTATACCTGTGAAAGCTGCCAATCCCTCCGCCCGCTGAGCTGTCAGATGTGATGATCACACAGGAGGGGGCCGGAGGAGGCAGCGATAAGAACACTTCCAATTAAGATCTACAAGTTTCCATCTGAATTGCATTAAGCACGTCACGTGTCCCTCCAGTCCCTGCAAGCTGGGGAAAGATGTACAAGTTCCCTGCTAGAGGGACTGAATATCCCATTCTCCAAAGAGTCTTTATAGCCTTGAGGATCAACTGCGGAATGTATCAGGGGTGTAGCTATAGGGGTTGCAGCATTCTTAGTTGCAACCTGGCCCCTAAGCTAGCAGGGCCCAAAGGGCCCCCTCGCCATAACAGCAGGCAAGACTCTAGTTACTGAGTTCCCCTGCCCAATAAACTCTGGTGCAGTGGCCCAGAGTTAGTGGGGCCTCTCCAGAATGTTCCATGTCTGTCTCGTGTCAATGTCTTGTCAGTGTCTTGTTTGTGGAGTGCATTTGATTTATGTGTATTGGATGTCTGCAGGCATGAATGGGTTAATGTCTGGAAAATGTAACACTGTGTTTATCATTTGTGGAATCCGTGGGCCGCGCTAGCAGTGAGGTCACGTGAGCCGGCGGTGAAACTAGAAGCGGGCAGTGAAAGTAGAGGCTAAATTATGCGTCAAAGAATTGGCAAAAATGGAAACAGGCGAAAGTAGAAGACAACAAAACAAGAGGTATGACTGTATATGTGTTTGCAAAAATGCAAAGCAAGGTAGAACAAGTCAGAAAAAGGCTGAACAAGTCAGAGAGTGTTTGAGATAGGAGACATGGAGGAATCAGAGAGGTGGTCGGCTGTTCCCGCCAGGGCCTAGCCTATGACCTCCATCAGTGGAGAGCGAACTCTTGAACATGATGGAAATGCGTGGGTTACAACACAGGTACCACATGCATCCAGAAGAATGGAAAACTGCTACTAAGTGAGAAGGACGTGAGTGTATGCCAGGAGAGAGAGAGAGTTTGCCAGAAGAGAAATCACACAGATAACTTGGACTGTGGATTATACAAATGCCCTAAGAATCCTCCCTGTTACACCATTGTAATCTGTTTCTGAACAAAGACTGTTTTTTTGGATAGAATTGCAAGAGTTTAGGTAAACAAACAGAATCGACCATTCCCAGTTCTTGTTTAGAAAGTTACCCTGTGTGTGAGCTACTGTGTTACATCTAGGAGATCCACTGCAGAGGACGGAATGATGGCGTCACGAGTGACAACTGGACTACAGGTACTACCCCTGTGATCTCCCCCAGCGGTAACGTGGTCGGGTCCCGAGCTATCCCCAGGGGAGGAAATGGTAAAGCGCCATGACAAGGCCTTTCTCTTCCCCTGATCTTTTCTCAGCTGTGGGCCCACTTCTCAGACACTGAACTGGCACTCACAGAACAAACTTTGATGCCTACTCAGGACAGCATCTGACAGGTGGCGCCAGGTGTATAACACATCTGACTCCTCTCCCCGTCTCCTGGCTCTCTGGCATTCATATAGTACTCTAAGTGCCAATAGATGGGGGATGGTGTCAGCCACACTGTACACCCTGCACCACTTGTCAGATGCTGGCTTGAGTAGGTGACAAAGCTAACCCTTTCCAATCCACTGTCTGACATCTGAAGACATTCTGATTGAAGGCTGTACAGCTACCGATGTCGGAAGACGTCCAGCAGGGTATTCTTACTGTATATTACTGGCTTCTCTGTTGTCGGGGGCCTCTCCAGCAGGTCTCATACCGCAGTACTGGCTCTAGCCAGCACATGGCGCCATTGTATAATGGCAGAAAGAGAAAGCCCTCTAGGAAACCCTGAATCCAAAATTGGATTTCAAAGGGTTAATTCTGTTGCACATGACAGTTTCGAAGAGCAGAGGCAAAAGAAAGGCAAGAAGAAGCAAAAGTTGGAGAGGTGGCAGTGGCAGAATGTGAGCACATGGTGGTGGTGGTGGAGGGTGGTGGGAAAGGGGGGGAAGGGTCAGGACCAGGGGTCATTAGAGATAGCATCAGGATGTGAAGCATGACCAGAGACAGGTCACGGCATGTAGAATTCCTCATGCCAGTCTACACCCAGATAGAGAAGGAAAGGGAAAGTGAACTGCCTCAGTCAGAGAAAACATCACCTTTAATTACTGGAAGTACCTGCACTGTAATCACTATCATTCATAAAGCTGCTATATTACTAGGTTTAACAGGCACTCCTGCCCCCGAGCCAGAGGCCCTGCCCATGCGATGCTGAAAACGGTGACATGGTTAGCACATCACCAATCAGAAGATCCGGCCTCACAGCCAGAATAATAAGGAGGGGTTAATTCCACCACTGACTGCATAAACAGGATAGGGAGAAGATGCTTAAAGTAATGCACTTGCGCCACTTTGAATAGGTGAGAAAAGTGATGTGACGCAGCAATAAAAAACACAATTAAACTGGCGGAGGCCGTCCAAAGAGAAAAGCAGCGGAAAACTGCATTATTAACAGCAGACCAAAGGGATCGAGTGAACGGAGGTCCTTTATAGGACTGGAGCAATGATGCAAGCCACAAGTGCAGCTGTGTCCCCAGATGAGGAGCTTCCATAGCGGCGATAGAAAGGTGAGCAAGAATGGAGGCTTGTGCATGCAGGGCGTGGGAGAAGACAGAAACTCTTTCCCTGCCAATTCCTGGAAACCAAAAGATAGCGGGTGTTGTAAAGGCCTACATTGTGGCAGCTGTGCAGACGACAAGAGGTGAAGGGGCAAGAGAGAGAATCACGGTGACCCAAAAGAGAAAGAAGCTGCTCCAGCCAAGTATAGAGTGAGCCAGAGACCTCCCATGACTTGAGAGATATGCCAGAGACGAGCGCGTGCAAGTTGGCGACCATCCGGTATGAGAGTAAAAGTTGCTACAAAATTTCTTGGCTTGTTCCGGATGCTGCGCTAAGCTGATACCTGGAAACGCTACAGTTCTGTCTACGACAAAGAAAAGTCGTCTGTGTCCAACCGGCAGGCACTGGAGGAGACCTATATATCATCGCTCCGAGCCTGAACCATGTGTCAGAAATGATTTCCGCTATCAAGGTCAGTAAAAGTGATCTTCCTACTTTTCCGGACTAAGTCTTCTATCTCTAGCTCATTAGGTTTCCACAGAAAGTCCATTTATCAGACAGAGAAGAGTAAATTTGTTAAGATACTGAGTACAAGGATTCCTGCACCCTGATGGTACTAAATGGGGACTGGAAATGGGAGAAGAACGAATACTTCATTAAGTACTGCCCTCTACAGGCTGAGTGCTACAATGTACCCAGAGGGGAAAGAGAATATAAAGGAAAGAAAAAAGTTTATGTAGTATTTGAGACAGACCCTGGTACAAAAAGGACAATAAGGGGTGCAATTACTTTAACCTACAGTATATTTATTCTTTCGTTCTCTCTTTTTCTCTCGCTCTCTTTTATTCCTTCTCTTTCTGTTTCCTCCCCCCCCTCTATTTCTATCTCTCCCCCTCTCTATGGCCGCCTGCAGACGGCCGGGTCGGATCCGGCAGCGAGAATTCTCGCCGCGGGACCTGACCCGAGCGCCTGAAGAGAGCAGCGCATACTCACCCGCGCCCTGCAGCTCCGGATCTTTCATGTGCCAACTGACGGGCAGCCAGCGCATGTGCAGACCGGAGCCGGCGGCCGGTGAGTGATGTACTGCGGGGGTTTTTTGCCGCGCGAGATTTCGCGCAGCCAAACCGCAGCCATCTGCCTAGGATTGCGTTAGCTAACGCAATCCTATGGCAGCTTCCAAGGGCGGAAATTTCGCGGGAAATCCCGCCGCGGAATTTCCACCCGTCTGCAAGCGGCCTATCTCTACCTTTCTCTTTTTTTTCTCTCTCTCTTTCTCTTTTTTTCTTTCTTTTTCTCTCTCTCTGTCTAAGACTGCATTCACACAAGTGAGCATAATATCAACCAAAAAGACTTTGACCGATTATCGCGTTTCAGCATATGATTTTGCAAGGCAATTGCATCGTGATGCTGAACATGCGACTTTCATATTCATTTTTATGTGCATGAAAACTGCATGAATTTGCAATAGGAAAAACTAAAAATCGCGTTACACTTGCATGTTCATACAATCTCTCCGCCTCGCTGCATCGTCGCAAGACAAAACTCATCCATACAAATAGACTCATTGCAAAGAATGGTTTCTATTTCTTGTCCGTATCATTGGGGAACACAGCCAAAACCTTGGGTATAACTACTGCTA
Organism: Eleutherodactylus coqui; assembly: GCA_035609135.1. Taxonomy (NCBI): domain Eukaryota; kingdom Metazoa; phylum Chordata; class Amphibia; order Anura; family Eleutherodactylidae; genus Eleutherodactylus; species Eleutherodactylus coqui. The sequence continues at coordinate 12,452,352 of CM069415.1, forward strand.
CTAGGAGGCGACACTAAGTGGAAAGTGTTAACTCCTCCTACTGGCTATACCCCTCCTGCAGGCACCACGATGATCAGTTGTTAGCTTAGTGTCTGCAGGAGGCAGACATATGTAGTGTAGGTCTTCAGGGAAAGATGAAGATTATGAGAATATGGAGAGGCAAGGCTTTTCCCTGGCCTCACTGTCCTCCCACGGGAAGGGTGAACACTACGGCATCTCTACTGTGCTGCTTTATGCCTGACCCAAAGAAGAAAAAGGTGGCTTGATCATGCCCTTGTGCAAAGGATCATTGCCCACCAGCCATAGTGTTCCCCACCCAGGAGCAACTCCCATCCTCCGTGATGGAGACTGTGGTGGGGACCACTGCTGGAGATGGAATGCTGTGCTGGAGATGGACACAGTTGAGGAGGATCTGTACTGGTTGAGAGAGGGGTGAGTATAAGTCTGGTGAGTATAACCCCTATCCTCCTTCTCTCCTCTTCTTCCCTTCCCCGGTACTTTTCTGTCCTCTCTACTCTAGCCCGGCTTTTCGGGCCTACCTGGGCCCTCTGACAGCAGTCCGGAGCACAGCTTTAGCGGGCCCCTCACATCCCCTTGCTCCAGGGAGTCCTCCCATAGTTACCCCCATAGGAGAGCTACATCTTCTCAGTCCTGCCAGTTGTCTGCATCCCAGCCCTCTACATGTCAGATTCAGCGTCGCTCTATCCCAGCATCCAGGGATAGTAGCCTTTCGGAAGAGGAACGCTTTCGCTCTACACTCCCCTCGGACATAGACAAAGACCACGCCTCTAAGCTAGTCACGTTGATGGACAGCTTGGTTATGGTGGTTAAGGAAACCCTTCACGTGACAGGTAAACCATCGCAAGACAGGAAGTTAAATTCCTTGGCAAAATCTACAGTCCTTATGGCAATCACATCAATATGCTGAGTTTCCGAGCTGGCCGCGTTGTCAGTCGAACCCACCTTTCTGGCTTTCCATCAGGACAAGGTGGTATTGCGTCCGGTACTGTCGTCCTCTTTCCACCTCAATGAGGACATTACACTACCATTGTTTTGCCCCTTGCCAGCTTATCTGAGGGAACGGGCCTTACATCAGCTAGACCTGGTACTTGGCCCTATGGACGTATATTTCAAGGACCAAGGAGTTTCGGCAGGCAAAGTCCTTGTTTGTAGTCCCAGAAAGACCACGCCGGGGATCTGCAGCATCCATAGGAACCATCTCCAGATGGATATGTACGGCGGTGGTTGAGGCCTAACGTGCTAAGGGACAGGCTCCTCCATTTCGTGTGACTGCTCACTCGACGCGGGCGGTGGGGGCTTCCTGGGTGGTTCACCATGGAGCTTCGGTCCTCCAAGTGTGCAGGGCAGCGACTTGGTCCTACCTGCTGCATACCTTTTCCAAATTCTATAGGTTGCATACCTTTGCATCAGCGGATGCCTCCCTTGGTCGGAGGATCTTGCAGGTGGCCGTTCACTGACTGCATTCGTAAGTAACCCACCCTCTTTTCTGGGGCTGCTCTGAAACGTCCCAAGGTCTTGGCTGTGTCCCCCAATGATACGGACGAGAAATAAGGATTTGTGGTGTAACTTACCATAAGATCACTTTCTCGTCATGTTCATTGGGGGACACAACACCCACCAATTTTGTTTTGCCTGTTTTCCTGTTTGGAATTTTCGTTCTTTGTGGTCGCATATGGCGTTAATATCCATACCAGGGTGTTTATGCTGATTGCATATTGTTGTTCTCCTACTGCTTGCACACAAAACTGTTCATTGTGGTGCCTGCAGGGGGGTATAGCTAGAAGGAGGAGTTAACACTTCCTGTTTAGTGTCGCTTCCTAGTAGCAGTAGCTATACCCAAGGTCTTGGCTGCGTCCCCCAATGAACGTGACGAGAAAGTGATTTTACGGTAAGTTATACCACAAATCCTTATTTTCATGCAAGTTTTTTTGTGTCTAGCAACACACAAAACTTGCATGCTAAAATTGGATACATTATTATATCCCCTGTGTGTTATAAATGATCCCCCATTCTTCAGAAGCCTCGGCGAATGCAGATATTTCCCATCTGTATCAATCGATTGGCCAAATGAGCCGTCTCTGACATTATACCGACTATTGGATATGGATATTTCTCCTCTCACAAATAAAGGTGAGAGCTGAACATGTAATAAACAGCTCGTAATGTGTTACCTATTCCTGCAAAGAATGGAGGCCGCTAGAATGAGCTTTCAAGTCCCTCCATAGTTAGCGGGAATCATCCGGCGCCTTTGATGTTGCTCAGCTTGAGATGAATTTTTCATTATACAGTCTGGCCTCCAACGTATAAAGCAATATAATTATTGAGATTGGATTAGTTAAAACGGTAACATTAGAGTGCAGCTTGTGAGACTGCTCACACATTCATTACTGCCCAGCGTCCGCTTTCAAAGACCAACTTATCATGAGCCCCAAAGGGGGGCCCTTTCCTTACAATCTCTTGTTTGCATTTAAGACCCTTTATAATTACTTATTAGTGAAAGTTATAACTGGAAACAAAATCTGAGATCAGCTCTGAATACATTACAAATCCTGCAAAGTTTCATCTTGTGCATGTGCAGCATCCGAGGAGCGGGACCGCAGCCGAGGAGACAGCGGGTAGAGAAAGACCATGTCACGGGGCTCTACCATCTCCTCCCCTGAGGGTAGCTCATGACCTGACCACGTTACAGCTGGGGGAGATCACAGGGATAGTACCTGGAGGTTACCTGTAGTCCAATTGTCACTCGTGATGCCAACATTCCATCCTTTGTGGTGGATCATTCCGGAAATAAAATAGTTCACGCACAAAGTATACGTTTCTGAGTAAGAACTGGGAATATTCAGTTCTACCCGTTTACTTAAAGGGGTTGTCCCGCGCCGAAACGGGTTTGTTTTTTTTTCAATAGCCCCCCCCCCCCCCCCCCCCGTTCAGCGTGAGACAAACCCGATGCAGGGGTAAAAAAAACAAAACGTCCAGTACTTACCCGAATCCCCGCGCTCCTGCGACTTCTCACTTACCTTAGTAAGATGGCCGCCGGGATCTTCACCCACGATGCACCGCGGGTCTTCTCCCATGGTGCACCGTGGGCTCTGTGCGCTCCATTGCCGATTTCAGCCTCCTGATTGGCTGGAATCGGCACACGTGACGGGGCGGAGCTACAAGGAGCAGCTCTCCGGCACGAGCGGCCCCATTCGGAAGGGAGAAGACCGGACTGCGCAAGCGCGTCTAATCGGGCGATTAGACGCTGAAATTAGACGGCACCATGGAGACGAGGACGCTAGCAACGGAACAGGTAAGTGAATAACTTCTGTATGGCTCATAATTAATGCACAATGTACATTACAAAGTGCATTAATATGGCCATACAGAAGTGTATGACCCCACTTGCTTTCGCGGGACAACCCCTTTAACTTCTGTTCTTGGCAATAGGAAAATATAACAGTCTTAACATGGAACAACACTCCTTAGAAATAGTGCTAAAAACAAGAAGGCTTTCCGGGGGGAATTAGTGAGCCACAGTCCTAGTTATCCGTTGGTCCACTCCCAGTAACTTTCTCTCTCCACTGCCAGTCACTCACACGTCTCTCGCTTTTCAACGGTTTCTCTCCTTCTCCGGACTCATTGCGTTTCCCACACATCTTTTAGGGTCTGGGCACATTCACTCCTTTCCTGGAAGTTTCCTCCTGATGGGCTTGGCCCAAGCGGGAGTGGTGGACCACCTCTCGGACTCTTCCATACTTACTAGCTCTCTGACTGCCCGACTAACCAACTCCACGGTGTCTGCAGAGAGACGCCCCCACATTGCATTCAGCAAACACATATAGCAAAAAACATCACGTTACACACACAGCATGATACATTTTTCAGACAGGACAGAACATGCCAGACATTAACCCTTTCAGTCCTGCAGCCATCCAATATACATAAATCAAATGCACTCCACAAACAGGACAGTGACATGAGACAGACATAGACCATTCTGGAGGGGATCCCAATAACTCTGGGCCACTACACGTCTCTCATCATTACCACGGTCTATAGAGTTGCGCCTCTGGCTGGGGACCTTGTTCGTCTCCTGATTCTTTTGTTGCAGTCTTCTAAGCTCATCTGTTTGTGCTCTAGATGTCTCTTGCCATCATTTTCCAGACCAGGATGCGACTGTGTGATATCTACCATTGTCAGTCATATTAACTCTCATGGGGACTATTCTATTTCCTATAGACTCCTCCCTTGGTCTATATCTGTGCATTCTGCCAGCCAATCACAATGAGATATCTCAATCCCTCCCACTAAGTATGCAGAGATTTGTTTGTATCAAGTTGCCATACTCATGCTTGCCTAGCTCCATATTTCTTTACTCCCTGAAGTTTTTGTGTAAATCCGTAGAAATGTATAAGCACCTCCCCCTGTGACCCCCCTCATCCAAGCAGCAGAGCTGAGAAGATCACTTGACACCGTAGTCATCTTAATAAAAGGAGTCTAGTGGGCGGGGCATTATACTTACAGGCTTTTGATTGGCACATGCAAGCAGCCAATTAGTGCTCACTATTACAGCATCCCTGGCAGATTTGATAGAACATCTTGCACAGTCTCTTCTGCAAACAAATTCCCTTTATGTACAGTTTATCTGTTTGTCACTTTAGCAGAATCTAATCACGTTGCTTCACATTCCATCAATTTGAAATGTGTAATTTGGAGCATTCAGTGTAATGTCTGGGAGAATATATGATAATAATCACATATTTTATTCCTCACATCACACCCTAGTATATGTGTATTACAGATAATATCACAGCTGGCAGGTTTATGATACATAAGCTTCCAGCGAGATGATAGTGAATGGGCTCCTCCTGGTTTTGTCTGTGCAGCTTTGTCTTAGATTTCCTCTTTGTTGTATGGAAAATGTAGAAATGGTGCAATTAACCCCTTAAGGACCAAGCCTGTTTTTTTTTTCCATTTTCGTTTTTCCCTCCCCCCTTCAAAAAAAAATCGTAACTCCTTTATTTATCCATCAATGTAGCTGTATGAGGGCTTGTTTTTTGCGGAACGAGTTGTATTTTTAAATGGTGCCATTTAAAGTACCATATAATGGGCTGAAAAACTTTAAAAAAATTCTAAGTGGAGTAAAATGTAAAAAAAAAACCAACATTCCGCCGTCTTTCAGTGCGTCTTGTTTCTACGGCGCACAAACCGCAACAAAAATGACACGATAACTTTATTCTATGGGTCAGTATGATAACAAGGATACCAAACGTGTGTAGTTTTTTTTTTTTACTATACTACTCTTTTTTTTCAATTATTTTCTGCCGCCATCTTCTGTGCGCAATAACTTTTTTCATTTTTCTATCGACATAGTTGTGTGAAGGCTCATTTTTTGCGGGACGTCCTGTAGTTTCTGTTAGTACCAATTCAGAATACATAGGACTTTTTGATCACTTTTTATTGTGTTATTTTCTGGGAGACTGGGTGACTGAAAAAGTGCATTTCTGGCGTTCTTTAATTTTTTTTTGGACAAAGTTCACCGTTCGGGGAAAATAATGCACTAATTTGATAGATCGGACTTTTACGGACGCGGAGATATCAAATATGTATTTTTATTTTATGATTTAGATTTTTTTATTATAGATATAGCGAAAGGGGAAGATTTAAACTTCTATAACTTTTTTTTTTTTTTTTACAATAAATAAAACTTTATTACTGTGATTTACACTTTTTTCTTAAGTCCCCCGGGGGGACTACAACATGCAATGCTTTGATCGCTCCTGCAGTATAGCATTACGTCTTACTGTGATTTGACACGCAGTCTATCAAGCCACCCCACAGGGATGGCTTGATAGGCAGTCTGACAAGGCAGCCCTGGGGCCTGAAAGGCCCTGGGCTGCCATGACACCTGCGCGGCTCCCCCAGTCTCACGACAGGGGGGCCGTACAGAATTGACAGCGGCATTTAAAGGGTTTATAGCTGCGATCGGCCGCACGGCTGATTGCAGCTATTGCCTGCGGGTGTCAGCTCTAATAAACAGCTGATGCCTGCGCTGTATGAAGAGTGGTCGCCCCGCGACCTCTCTTCATACATACCCTGATGCTTTAGGACGTACCCTTATGTCCTTGGTCTTGAAGGAGTTAAAAAGAATTTCAAAATTATTTAGAAAACAAAAAATGTAGCAATTCCTGGCAAATAAATAAATATCATATATATATATAAAATCCAATCTCCCCTCCTCCTCCTCCTCCTCCAGGTAGGCACAAGTACTTTCACACATCCTGCTAGTACTGTACCATAAAAAAGGGAGGGGATTCCTTTCATCCAGATTCCATAACTGCAATGTATTAAGGAGCTAAATGTTCAGTCTGTGAAATGCACTATGACCCAAGGAGATGGCCGGAGAACCAGTCAGCACTGAGCGGCAGGAGCTTCAAGACTTAGATCAATGCATTGAAACAGCAGGACACCAGGGAAAGGAATAGCTGGAGTAGTGATGTATATGTACAGTATTAGTGGGGCTTGTGAAAGTACTTGTGCCTACTTGGAGGAGGAGAGATTGGATTACTGCTGTAGGATGTGGTAGAATGTAGTGAGTGAAAGAAATAGAGTCGTTACAATGTATCAAATGTAATAGTTACATAGTGTGGGATGTAAAAGTCATGATGTGGCAGTCACAATGTAACATACATCATAGTTTTAATGTAGCTGTCATCATAGATATATTGTAGCCGTTACAATGTAACAAACATCATAGTTCAGGGCATACCTAAAGGCTCAGGGGCCTGGGTGCAAAAGTTCAGCTCCAGGCTCCCCCAGGCCTCCCCCACCCACCCCGTACCCATGCCTAAATCCTGCACTACAGGAAAACATGTTAGTAACCCGTTAGGCCACTCTCACACACCGCTTTTCACTGCTGTTAGTGCCACCCCCTCAAGCGTTGAACTAACCACTGTACAACACTCCAATTGATTTTAATGGGGTAACTCAGACATGCGCTCGAATGCGGTGTTCCTATCGCTGCGATTTTCAATAGTTGTTGTTATGTTTGCGTGGGTAATTAAGCACCTGGCCCACATGAACATGACCCTGAAACCGGATGGGGACCCAGGATAGGGAAACCGACCCTATGCTGCAGGGAATATGACTAGGTCCAACCTACAAGCGCAGCGATCACCTCGATAAAGGCAGCCCCATGCTGGAACCTCTGCCTTGGCTCTTCCAGAATAGGTGGTACACGGAACCAGGACAATAAAGACAAACCAAAAGCACAAACTGGTAACTGACAGAGGATAAACACACTTACCATTCAACCTCGCACGCTAAAGCAAATGGTAAAGCTGAATATAAAAACGAGGGATTAGTTTGTACATTGGCCAGTGAACTTAAGCCGCAAGGCCACGATCAAGGCTCCTTGTGTCTTGCAGTCCCTACTCTAGCAAGACACAAAACACCCAGCAAGCTGACCAGACACTACACATACAGCAAGCAGCAAGCTGCAAGCTGCAAGCTGCAAGCTGCAAGCTGACATGACACAAATACAGGCAGACAAGACTGAGGAAATATAGCTTCCTCTTGCAGAGGGGCTGGGGTATATATCTACACCCAAACCCAGGGGATTGGCTGACCAGAACAACCACACCCAGCCAGCTCAATTAACCCCTACCTGTAAAGGTGTGCTCCTGGAACCCTGAACTACAACACAGAGTCCAGCAGCACAAGCTGACAGCTGTCTGCTCTATTTTTGTCTGTTCTATTTTCACATTTTTTAACACACTTCCTCACCTATCACAATGATGGGGTGCATTAAAAAGCACTGTCAAACGCTGTACCAATGCATTAAAAAATGCTGCTTGAAATTGCCATAAAAATGCCACAATTTAGAACTGCAATTTCTGAATCTATGTGTGAGAGTGGCCTGAGGGTGTGTTCATGTTTTTTGTTATACTGTTAAAAAAAATTAAGAAAAACTGTATGCTGTATTCAAAGACCAGATATGTTTTTAAGAAACTGCATACACTATAAAAAAACATGTGTTTTTGATGCCTTTTTTAATTGTGTGTAAAGTGTACAATTATATACAGTATATACAGGGAGATGTATAACTTATACCAGCTATAGATAGATAGCTACCGTGGACCACTTCTCTGTGTGAGGAGACCAGCAGGCACGGAGACGCTGTACACTGTGCAGGAGCGCAAGGGGATGACATCATCAGCAGCTTCCTCTGTTCTGTGCCATGTCATGTGTGTGTCTGCCTGCCTCTCTTTCTTTCTCCTCCTCCTCCCTCCTCCCTCCTCCTCTTCTTCTCTGCTGCTCTCCGGCTCGCACTGTCTGCCGCACCGCAACAATCACGCGGCAAGCAGTGCAACAAGCTGGAAATGCCTTGTTTATGCGTTTGTGTATGGTGGAGGGCGGCCTCTGGGCCCCCTAAGCATAGGGACTGGGTCGCTATTACGACCACAGACGGTACACTAGTGTCATAGTAACAATATAGTGAACATAGTTACAATGTGAGAACATCATAGTCACAATATAACAAATGTCATAGTTACTTTGGGTTGAACTTTGCTAAAAGTTCAGTTCAGTATGAACCCGAGCTTTTTGCAAAGTTCTACTTGAAACAGGATCCTACTGGTTCAGTTCTCTCAACACTAGTCCTGAACACTGATCCACAACACTGTCTGAGGGTGGATTCACACGAGCGTGTTTATGTGCGTACAATTGTGCGCACGAAAACATGCGCCTGTTAGAACCATTGGTCCCTATGGTGTGTTCACATGTCCATGTTTTACAGGCATGCAAACACAAGGACCCCGTAAAACATGGGACATGCGGGCACCATAGGTCCGTTGTGTGCATCAGTATTCCCTAGGGAGGAGTCCCCTTGTCACTGTACACTGACAGCACTGCCACAGTGTTTAGTGCCAAGGGGACTCCCTGCGGGGAGTAAAAAAGAGGAGGGGAGGCATTTTTCCAGCTGCCAGCACTGTGAAAAGCTTACGGGTGCCTCTATATAGGCATTAGAAGTCAATTTAGAGGATTTAAGCCAAGCGAGGGTTTTCCGGGGTGCAACGCTAAAAGCCACTCTTACAGTCGTGTGAATGGGTGAGAAAATGCTAATTACCCGGGTGGAAAAAAGTCCCTTCATGCGATTTTACGGCGCTGGCGAGGAAACGTACAAAAGCCTACGCCCGTGTGAAAGAGCCCCTACAATGTAGAAGACATCCTACACTATCTTGCCCAAAGTAATTAGACCTGAACAAGAATCAGAAGTAGTGTTTATTTCCATCTGTTAATACTTAATGGGTTTTCTTGGTCCTAATGACATCGGATACTCTCTGTGGATACTTTCTAGTAATGTCTGCTACACTTCACCTGGGATTTCCCTCCATTCATCCTGCAAACATCTGATGAGTTCTCTTAAAGAAGATGGACACCATTTACATTTCTTAACCCAACATAATAGTTCATCTCAAAGATGTTCAGTAGGTTCAGGTTGGGACTCTGTGCAGCCGGTCCAATTGTGGAACATCCATATCCTCAAACCAACGTAACACAGCGTTGGATGTGTGACAAGTCTCAATGTCTTGTTGGAAGCATGGCCGACCATTCCCAGAGTATTGCCACATTGTCGGCAGCACAAGAATATCAAGGTGCACCCCAGTGTTCATGGTTCTTAGCATTACAACCGACGAACAGAGACCATGAAAATCATCTCCAAACCATAACAGAACCTCTGCCGTACTTAACTGTTGATACAACACACTGGGGAAGAAGCTGATCCCCAGGAGTCCTCAACACCTTGGTAGCTCCATCTGATGTAAAGATGGAGTAGTGGGATTTGTCACTCCATAGAACGTTCTTCCATTGCTCAACCGTCTAATGATGACGTTGCTTGCACCATTGTAGACGGACCAATGCATTGTGTTTTGGGATGGACGGCATGCAGTTCCCATCAAAAACCATGGCTAACACCTCCCAGGCTCTGCATCTTATGTAGCATGATTTAGGACACACGACAAGCTAATAAGACATGATTCATTCTACTGATAGGGGTGTTCATATACTTTTTCATAGGATAGTGTAGTTACAATGTAGCAGATGTCATGGTTACAGTCTGCAAACACAATAGCTACAATGTAGAGAACGTTTTAGTCCCAACGTAACAGAAATCACAGCTACAATGTATCAAATATAGTTACAATGCAGAGAACATAGCAGATGCCATAGTCACAGTGTGGAAACCTCATAGTCACAATATAGCAGACATTCTAGTTACAGCGTAGCGAATGTCATCGTCACATATGTGCGCTCGGCCGGGTTCGTTTTTAGGTTTGCGGTTTGTGGAACTCCATGTACCTTTCAGTTACATTATTTTGCGGGAATGATCTTGTTAAGTCCTGATACTGTGATTTCGCGGAGAGAAGTGGGATTAGCAGGAGAGTACAATACGGTTAGGTCATCCGCGGGGCTCCAAGCTTCTTCAGAGGTCACGGGGCCATATTCCAAGCAGAAAATAACAACATGTCGCTGGCAGGAATAAAATCAAAGGAGTCGCTGGGCTCGCTGCGCTCCTCTAATCCCTCACCATTCTGTGGAAAGCTTCAAAATCTAGAATATAGATTCTAACATTGGGGTCCTTGTACAGCGCTGCTCGGTGATTTAAAGGGGAACTCCACTGCTACACAATATTCTTCCAAAATATTTCGTTTCTTTTGGAAATAATGAATAATTTTGTAACACTTTGCTTATCTTGAGATATACGTATCATGGGTTTTTCTCCAATCACTTCAAGAGCTGCACTCAGAATTCTACTGTTTTCCTGTTACAATCGAGTATTTTGGGATCACAGTTGACAATTATACATATATCATAATTTTCAAAATACTCCAGATTTTCCTTACCCTCCTCTCACTTGCTGCTGCTTGCATCCTTTTCCATGTCTGTAAGTTCTGATTTTCAGGTGGTCTTCCCCATTTTTCTGTTCTTCCGCTGTTTGCAATGTACTTACAGGGAGGGAGCATAAAGCAAGTCTAGCATTCTGCCAGTAGTTCACTGTCTTGATTTCCTTGCCAATACTTCCTATGCAGTATTGAACTGTCTCTTGTCCAATCAGGGAAGCAGTTTCTGAATGCCCGTCCCTCTGCTTTCCCAGTTTAATCAGGCATTTAGAGACATTCAGCCCAATATTGTGTAGACACACAGAAACACATCCACACACAGTAACAGCAGGAGAGGCAAAGACTGTGGAGATCATTATCATAGTGTCTGCAGACATGTCAGCCTGCAGCCTTTGAATGCATCAGAGCTGCTTGTGAAGATAGCCACCCCCTGTTACTATGGAAATATCCCTGTGTCCTTGTTAATACAGAAGGTGTATACCTAACAACAGAGAGTGGATTGCCGAGAAGATGGGAGACCCCTAGTGGCCGTTACTGCACACATGATTTATAGTGGTAAAGCAACAACATTCTTGATGCAATTATATTACAGAAGAGATGAGACTAACACAAGCTGGTAGATGAGCAGAAGTTGTCTGAAATGTTAGTACCCCTTTAAGGCACAATGATTAAATGACAAGACTGACTCTGCAATGCAGATGAACCACAGTCTATTGCTAGGGACACTCAGATTGGTTCTAATGTCACCATTAAGGGAGCGCTGCATTCATTTCAATGGGGCTGACGGAAATACATGGCCAAGTACCGCTTGGGTCTTCGCAGTCCCATTGAAAGCAAATGGAGCGCTGCTGTGCTTGCATGACCAGCACTTCATTTATTCTCCTCCTCACTGCAGGGGGTGCAGTAACCCCACAGTGAGCAGGATGGGGGACACAGGACCTCATTTTCAAAATCTGTTGAGGTCTCAGCTAAGACCCCTAAAGCCCCGAACTTATCCCCTATACTGCGGCTATCCTATGGATAGGGGATAATTTGTAATTGTGATACAACCCCTTTAAACCTTGGAGGGGTTTTCTGGTACATTTATATTGATGTGCTACCCCTAGGTTATCAGTATCGGATCAGTGGGGGTCCGACCCCCGCCAACCAACTGTGTAAGGGCTGTAATGCACCAGAAGCAGCAGCACAGCTTCATACATTGCCGGTGGCCAACAATGGTGCTGCAATTCAGTCTAATTCACTTGAAGGTTACACCAGTGCGAAAGGGCCAAATTCTGGTTCACCAAGATGCTCCAAATCCCGTGACCTTGTGCTGAATTCCATTATCTATGACAATAATAGATCATTTGCTAATAATCTTATTGAAATTGCCCACTAATGCTCCTTAATTATTCGCTTGCAGATACATTTTCTGCATCGCAAGTGGCAAAAAAGTGAATCATTCCATAATAATCCATAAAAGTCCATGTTCCTCCCTAAAACTGTAGAGCGGCCATTTGTCATCTTTACGTTCTTCTTCTTCTGCACTGTATTAAAGCAAGCTCTTAGAGGATATTGATTACTGTAATTCAGCTGTAATCGGGGCGGTAGAGAGCCCAATGCGCAGAACAGAATGCCACCCGAGTAGAAACCTGTAAATGTGAGGAGGTTGCGGCAGTGAAGGTCGCCGTGCCAATGTACTGTATACACATTAGAGGGATGTCCACGTGTGTCCAAAGACCCATAGAAAAGGATTCTTTATGATGGATTGTTTAGAAGATTCACAACAGAAACCCTTTATTTCATATCATATATTACACTTCCTTATGTTAGATTGTGTTACATTATATCAGGCTGAGTGGTCACTCTTTTAGGACCCCCATCTAGTAGAGCGTTGGACTCCTTTGGCCTTCAGAGCCGCAGCGATTCGTTGTGGTGTAGATTCCAATAGGTGATATAATCGTCCTGCTGGAATATCGGCCCCTGCGGACAGGAAGCTGACATGTTCTGACCAGCTGACAGGAAGGGGTCAGCGATTCATGCTGCTTGTGCCAAATTCTGAAAGAAGGAAGAGTAGGAAGGAGGAGAAGAAGATGGATTGGAAATGAAGGAAGAAGAAGCAGAAGATGATGAGGAAGAAGAAAATGAGGAGGAAGGAGAATAAGCAGAAGAGGAGGAAGAAAGAGAAGAAGATGAGGACTAATGAGAAGAAAAAAAAAGAAAAAAGAAGAAGAGGAGGAAGGGGAAGAAGATCTAGCTAAGTTGAGCCACCCAAGGTTCGGTTTTGTGCTGAAGTGAACCTTTAGCAAAGTTCGACCTGAAGCAGAGTTCTACTGTTTTGGTTCGCTCAACTCTAGTGTTAAGGAGCAGCGAGTTGTGTATTTGGACATCTTAGTTGGAGCAACAGTGTTATACTCAGCTGCCCCTGACTGTGCAGCACCTGTTGGTCAGAATGATTCCTGACATCCTCCTCTGACCCCTTTTAATGATGAGTTGTTCCATTCACAGGATTTCCTTTCACTGCATTGTTTTTCTTGATCATGCCATATATTCTCTGTATACTCTACACAAGGTCAGATGAGAAAACCCCACGCAGTCGCCAGTGAAATTGTGGCCAGAGCTAGAATAGCACTAAGAGCATCTTCACTATGTAGAGGTATCACTACTCTGAGGAGGCACTAAGATGGCATCACATTGTGGTGGGAGTACTAAGGAATTATCATAATGTGTTGGGGGCACTAGCGAGGCATCATACTGTGCAGGTGGCATGAAGACGGCATCCTTACCATGGTGAGCACTGAGGCATCATTAATGTGTGATAGGACTATTGGGTTCAAGTCCACACAATGACACCGTGTACATGAGATTAATGACCATCTCTGCACAGTGCTGAGGAGCATGTATGTGCCATGTAACTGAGTGACAAGGGATGTGCATGATATAAATGAGTAATATATTAATCTGCACACCCCTTTGGTACATGTATGTGATATATAAATATAGCAGATTTGCTCATTGATACACCTTTGACCTTTGACCATTTTCTGGTCTGGTGCTCTGGGTGGGATTTGAACCCTAGCAAATGGCGCTATAGGCCAACAATTCTAGCCACTGAGCTACCAAGATGGGCCTTTCTCTATGCTGCATTACAACAGTGCATTTTTACTCTACTGTATAATACTGATGACCAGGGGCATAGCCACCATGGAAGCCCAACATGGCGGCTCAGTGGTAAACAATGCTGCCTTGCCATGCTGGCTTCAAATCCAACCAAGGGCAACATCCAGATATAAGGTAGGAGCAAACTAAACTGTTGAAATGGTGTCTCAATAGTTAGTATTATACCTTCTAGTACTAGGTTCTTGGGTTCAAATCCAAACAAGGGCACCATTTGCATGAGATTAAAGGGTTTGTCCAGTTGTAAACTATTGATGGTCTATCCTCAGGACTGATAGGTCATCAATGGTAGATTGGAAAGGGTCTTCTGCATGGGGATGCTTGCCAACAAACTGTTCACTGGTCCATTGTGCTTGTAAACTAGCTGATTTCTGCAGGAAATGGACAGCTCTGTTCCCACTGCAGTGGCCATACTTGGTATTACAAGCATTGGAGAGAATGAGAACTTAGCTTGCAATACCAAGCCTGGCCACTACAATGGTAATAGAGCTGTTTGCTTCCTCCAGAAATTAGTTCAGTGCATGAGTGCACTCTCCAAGAGAACACCCTGAGTACAGACCATCAATAGTTTACAACTGGACAACCCCTTTAATGATAATCTCCTCCCAGTGCTGTCGAGCATATAAATGAGTAAGAACGTTACTGAATTGGCTACAGAGACGAGTAATAGTATTAAACTGCACATCCCTCTAATATACATGTGTGATACCTAGACATGTAGCACTTTGCTCATCTATGACTACATAGTCTGTAATGGTGTCCGGAGATTGTCATTGGTTACATTGATCCAATGGAGATGTTGGATTTGGTTGGATTTGGACTGCAGAGTCCAGTGTTGAAAGGCAAGAGTGCTAACCACTGAGCCACCACTTACTCCACAGCTGTAACTCTGTAGCTTTTCGTTATTATATGCCACTAATGAGCAGAGGCATAACTGCCATGGAGACCCAACATGGTGGCCCAGCGGTTGGTACTATTGCCTTGCAACACTGGGCTCAGATCTAACCAAGGGCAACATCCATATGGGATCAATGTAACTAATAGCAGCCTCTGTACTATACAGTGTAGTCAAAAGGTCTGATCCAGCGCTATATCTCACTACTGGGGCCCTATACGGAAATAACATTAGCGTACATGAATAGGAAGCCATGGATGTGCAATGGTATCGCACACGGACCCCAGAACATGGATTTCGATTTTGTGTTGTGGCCCCTGCAAGAGATGGAAAGTAAAACCCAAATGATAAGCAGAAATCCTGCTGTGATTAGAGTATGACCGCTGACCTCTGCCCTGGCGTCTGCTTTCCTGTGTAACTACTGGGGCCACTAACAGGGTCAATATTACTACTGGGGCCATTAAGGGGAAGGTCAATATTATAATTGGGGCCACTAAGAAGGACACTTACTATTGGGGCCACTACTGGGGACACTATTACTCTTCAGTTTAGACAATTCTCAATGGTTTAAATATGCGTTGGGTATCTTGTGTATTGGTGCCTTCAATGCAGCTCATGCAGTGGCCATATTGTTTGTCACCCAATTTTTCCAGACTCCTAAACAGCATATCTACCATGTTTCCCCCAAAATAAGACCCCGTCTTATATTAATATTTTGGCACCAAAAGAGGCGCTAGGTCTTATTTTCAGGGAACATCTTATTATACTTACCTGGCAGGTTCGGTCCAGGTCTTTCCTGCTGCTCTCCACAGCTCCAGCGTGCTTCCCGCAGTCCTCGGCCGCTCATACAACATCAGTTCCTGGTTACAGGATTCATAAATCCCATCTCCACGAAGCGATGGCTCTGATTGGCTCTTCAAGCGCTGCTCAGAATGCAGCACACAATGAACCAATGTGATGGCTCTGATTGGGTCATCGAGTGCTGCATTGATTGGCTGAGCAGCACTTGACAAACCAATCACAGCTATTGCTTCCCGGAGCCAAAATTTATGAATCCCAGAACCAGGAAGCAATGTTGTATGAGCGGCTGAAGACTGCGGGAAGCGTGTCGGAGCTCTGGAGAGCAGCGGGAGGGACCTGGACCGAGCCTGCTATGTAATTTATTCCTTTTGTTGTGTAATGCAGCTAGGGCTTATATTTCAAGTCTCCCTTAAAATCAGACTAGGGTTTATTTTTGGAGTGGGGTTAACATTTCAAACCTCCACAAAAATCCTGAAACCTCAAGGTAGGTCTTATTTTCAGGGAAACACGGTAGTTTTGTAATTTAGCATTCTGGGGAGGGTGGGGGTGATACTAGTCTGCATCCTGTAAGAGTCAGACAGAACATTCTAACATCTCCTAGACGCCTCTAAGACATGTGGAGCCTCTTAGGTTTTTATGTAGTCATTTAAAGGGCCATCACACATTAATGAATACTGTATCCAAATAAACACATTTAAAGGGGCGGCGCCATCATTCTTTGCAGCTTGACTGAGCAGCATCGGTGCCAAAATCTGCTTTTGTTGATATGAAGAAGCGGCTTTCCAGAAGCCTGAACTCGTCGAACAAGCTATTAAGCATAGATGCTGACCAATGCTGCTTCCTACTGCTGGCATATGACTGTGCACTCGTCTTTGATGCCAGCCGGAGACGCTGCCGCTGACGCCAGCCTATTAATCAGCTATTGCCATAAGAACCTCTGTTCAGAAATTTATGAAGTCTAATTAAAGTGACTACTCGCAACTTCTCCGTAATGTGGAATATTCCATTATTTATGATGTCATTATACGTTGTAGCGTGAATAATGGATGGAACTTACAGCATTTAACAGTTGCATTATTTGCTCGTAGCCCATGAGGTTCCTTATTAGTCAGCAGAGAATTTCATTAAGAATGTGGGAGGAGGGTCCGGCGCTGGGGGCACTACGGTTGGGGGATTACGGCCACATGGCACACCGCCAGGACACATCCATCTGACACATTAGTCAGGTTTGCTCACTTGGATGACAGTATTGACTGCTTTAAAGACACCTTTTAGGAGTCTGCTGCTCTGCAGTTAACTCTCAGGCTGCTACCTGAGTGAAGCTTGGATGCAGCTCTGGATGTGAATGGAGATGAAGGCATCTTAGAAGTAAAATAGCAATAAATACTACTACTAAATGTTACTACTGCTGCAAATCCTACCACCACTAATAGTGCTGCTACTAAGTATGCTGCCCAAAAGAATCTTCGGAAGACTCAAGACTCCCAGCTTAGCCCCAAGTCATTTCCACTTCAGGGATATCTAATATAGGTGACTGCAAGACACCCCCAAAAAGTGACTGAAGACATTTCCTTCCTGACTGATTCTTCTCCAGGTCAGCGTTTCGCTGATGTCCTGGACACTACCGATACATGAGCCGCTACCTGTCGCCCAATCAGGTTGTACCAGTAGTCCTGCTCCTCTAGGGTGGTGCATCCATACGTGCCGGAGCAAGAAGGTCTGCTGTGTCTCCCAGCAGAAGAGCATGAAGCGGGTACCAGGAAACGGCCATTACATGAGGACAGCCAGACAGGACCAGAGATGGGCATTAACCAACATGAGGACCAGGGGACCAGAAGGAGCTGCTAGAGACCTGCAAAATGACCTCCAGCGGCTACTGACCAAGCTGTGATACGCAGACTTCATGGGGCCCAACGTTCTGTAGTGGGACTTGTGCTCATAAAATAGCAGCTCGAATGGCAGAGAACACCAGAACTGTCAGGTCCATCATTGGTGCCCCATTCTCACCGATGAGGGTAGGTTCATTCTGATCACATGGGATCTGTGGCACACCCATAGCTAACATTGCAGACGTGCCACAGATTTGCGGGAAAGCAGGAGTTTAAAAAAAAGGGTACTGCAGATGCCTGTGGGCATGCCGGAGGAAGAAGACCCGGACAGGTCAAAAAATCTCCTCAGTCATGGGCAGGGCCATCTCCAGCTGTGGGCTCCCACCCGTGGAGATGAGGCATTACACCTCCACAGGAAAAATGAAGTATTACACATTCTCATGAAATCTTTGGGCTGTTTATCCCCAGCATGGTCATGACTTGTCTAAAGCAAGAACTCAGATAAGAGATTGGGGTCCTGAATGTGGGACCCCCTCTATCAGCTCCGAATACCCCAAAATTGTATTTACTCCCTGTGTGTCACTAAGATGTGTTCCGCTGCAGCAGATGCCTGGAATATGAAGGAAGTAGAAGTGTGTTTATCCCGCTTTCGACTCCTAATGAGAGCTGCACCCCGGCACAACACACTCCTCACACATTTTGGGAGTTGAAGTTGACAGTAGATTATCACGCTTCCGGCAAAAACAAGAATTGGGATAAAAAGTTTAAAAAAAAATGATTCTAGAATGTTCTGCAACCTTCAATTTCATTTCCGTCCACACAAGTAACTCTGCTGCCGGTGGCCATCAGACTTTGTAATTCTTTTATTGTCAAGAAATCTTGCACAGCCGCCAGGAGTCAAATCCAGGAGTTTTCTTTAGTGATAAGACATTTCTGTGCATCTTAACCGCTGCTGTGCCAAGGAGTTGGCGGCCATGAGACCAAGGGCTGGAAGTCATCGGCTGGAGATCAGCACCACGGCCAGCAACCTGCCCTCTTATAGGAAACTAGCATCGGGGAAGGAAAGGCGCGGAAACTTTCTATTGCCTTGTGCTTCAATTCTTCACCTTCTTGAAGTCAGTGATAGTCAGCTATCTTCTTGAAGTCAGTGAATGGTAGTGAGCAGTCTGTATATAGCAGTGTAGGTGAAATGTATCAGCCTGGAGTCCATAGAGAATAGAATTGTAACAAACCCTCAGCTGTGAGAAGTATCAGACGAGATTTTCAACTTCTTGATAAAAACTATTAACAGTATGTAGATGCAGAAGGCACATAGTAGTGAGCACACACAGAAGGCACATAGTAGTGAGCACACACAGAAGGCACATAGTAGTGAGCACACACAGAAGGCACTAAGTAGTGAGCACACACAGAAGGCACTTAGTAGTGAGCGCACACAGAAGGCACATAGTAGTGAGCACACAGAAGGCACATAGTAGTGAGCACACACAGAAGGCACATAGTAGTGAGCGCACACAGAAGGCACATAGTAGTGAGCGCACACAGAAGGCACATAGTAGTGAGCACACAGAAGGCACATAGCAGTGAGCACACACAGAAGGCACATAGTAGTGAGCAAACACAGAAGACACATAATAGTGAGCATACACAGAAGGCACATAGTAGTGAGCACACACAGAAGGCACATAGTAGTGAGCACACACAGAAGGCACATAGTAGTGAGCACACACAGAAGGCACATAGTAGTGAGCGCACACAGAAGGCACATAGTAGTGAGCACACACAGAAGGCACATAGTAGTGAGCAAACACAGAAGACACATAATAGTGAGCATACACAGAAGGCACATAGTAGTGAGCACACACAGAAGGCACATAGTAGTGAGCACACAAAGAAAGCACATGGTAGTGAGCACACACAGAAGGCACATAGTAGTTAGCACACAAAGAAAGCACATGGTAGTGAGCACACACAGAAGGCACATAGTAGTGAGCACACACAGAAGGCACATAGTAGTGAGCACACAGAAGGCACATAGTAGTGAGCACACACAGAAGGCACATAGTAGTGAGCATACACAGAAGGCACATAGTAGTGAGCACACACAGAAGACACATAGTAGTGAGCACACACAGAAGGCACATAGTAGTGAGCACACAAAAGACACATAGTAGTGAGCACACACAGAAGGCACATAGTAGTGAGCATACACAGAAGGCACATAGTAGTGAGCACACACAGAAGACACATAGTAGTGAGCAGACACAGAAGGCACAAAGTAGTGAGCACACACAGAAGGCACATAGTAGTGAGCACACATAGAAGGCACATAGTAGTGAGCACACATAGAAGGCACATAGTAGTGAGCACACACAGAAAGCACATAGTAGTGAGCATACACAGAAGACACATAGTAGTGAGCACACACAGAAGGCACATAGTAGTGAGCACACACAGAAGGCACATAGTTGTGAGCACACATAGAAGGTACATAGTAGTGAGCACACACAGAAGGCACATAGTAGTGAGCATACACAGAAGGCACATAGTAGTAAGCACACACAGAAGACACATAGTAGTGAGCATACACAGAAGGCACATAGTAGTGAGCACACACAGAAGGCACATAGTAGTGAGCACACATAGAAGGCACATAGTAGTGAGCACACATAGAAGGCACATAGTAGTGAGCATACACAGAAGGCACATAGTAGTGAGCACACACAGAAGGCACATGGTAGTGAGCGCACACAGAAGGCACATAGTGAGCACACACAGAAGGCACATAGTAGTGGGCACACACAGAAGGCACATAGTAGTGAGCATACACAGAAGGCACATAGTAGTGAGCACACACAGAATGCACATAGTAGTGAGCACACACAGAGGGCACATAGTAGTGAGCGCACACAGAGGGCACATAGTAGTGAGCGCACACAGAAGGCGCATAGTAGTGAGCACACACAGAAGGCACATAGTAGTGAGCACACAGAAGGCACATAGTAGTGAGCACACACAGAAGGCACATGGTAGTGAGCGCACACAGAAGGCACATAGTAGTGAGCATACACAGAAGGCACATAGTAGTGAGCACACACAGAAGGCACATAGTAGTGAGCACACACAGAAGGCACATAGTAGCAAGCACAAACAGAAGGCACGTAGTAGTGACACACACAGAAGGCACGTAGTAGTGAGCGCACACAGAAGGCACATAGTAGTGAGCACACACAGAAGGCACATAGTAGTGAGCACACACAGAAGGCACATAGTAGTGAGCGCACACAGAAGGCACATAGTAGTGAGCACACACAGAAGGCACATAGTAGTGAGCATACACAGAAGGCACATAGTAGTGAGCGCACACAGAAGGCACATAGTAGTGAGCGCACACAGAAGGCACATAGTAGTGAGCGCACACAGAAGGCACATAGTAGTGAGCGCACACAGAAGACACATAGTAGTGAGCACACACAGAAGACACATAGTAGTGAGCAGACACAGAAGGCACATAGTGAGCACACACAGAAGGCACATAGTGAGCACACACAGAAGGCACATGGTAGTGAGCACACACAGAAGGCACATAGTAGTGAGCATACATAGAAGGCACATAGTAGTGAGCATACACAGAAGGCACATAGTAGTGAGCACACACAGAAGGCACATAGTAGTGAGCATACACAGAGGGCTCATGGTAGTGAGCACACACAGAAGACACATAGTAGTGAGCACACACAGAAGGCACATAGTAGTGAGCACACACAGAAGGCACGTAGTAGTGAGCATACACAGAAGGCACATAGTAGTGAGCAAACACAGAAGACACATAGTAGTGAGCACACATAGAAGGCACATAGTAGTGAGCACACACAGAAAGCACATAGTAGTGAGCATACACAGAGACACATAGTAGTGAGCACACACAGAAGGCACATAGTAGTGAACATACACAGAGGGCTCATGGTAGTGAGCACACACAGAAGACAGATAGTAGTGAGCACACACAGAAGGCACATAGAAGTGAGCACACACAGAAGGCACATAGTAGTGAGCGCACACAGAAGGCACATAGTAGTGAGCACACACAGAAGGCACATAGTAGTGAGCACACACAGAAGACACATAGTAGTGAGCGCACACAGAAGGCACATAGTAGTGAGCGCACACAGAAGGTACATAGTAGTGAGCACACATAGAAGGCACATAGTAGTGAGCACACACAGAAGGCACATAGTAGTGAGCACACACAGAAGGCACGTAGTAGTGAGCAAACACAGAAGGCACATAGTAGTGAGCACACACAGAAGGCACATAGTAGTGAGCATACACAGAAGACACATAGTAGTGAGCACACACAGAAGGCACATGGTAGTGAGCACACACAGAAGACACATAGTAGTGAGCACACACAGAAGGCACATAGCAGTGAGCACACACAGAAGGCACATAGTAGTGAGCAAACACAGAAGACACATAATAGTGAGCATACACAGAAGGCACATAGTAGTGAGCACACACAGAAGGCACATAGTAGTGAGCACACACAGAAGGCACATAGTAGTGAGCATACACAGAAGGCACATAGTAGTGAGCGCACACAGAAGACACATAGTAGTGAGCACACACAGAAGGCACATAGTAGTGAGCAAACACAGAAGACACATAATAGTGAGCATACACAGAAGGCACATAGTAGTGAGCACACACAGAAGGCACATAGTAGTGAGCACACACAGAAGGCACATAGTAGTGAGCATACACAGAAGGCACATAGTAGTGAGCACACAAAGAAAGCACATAGTAGTGAGCAAACACAGAAGACACATAGTAGTGAGCACACACAGAAGGCACATAGTAGTGAGCACACAGAAGGCACATAGTAGTGAGCACACACAGAAGGCACATAGTAGTGAGCATACACAGAAGGCACATAGTAGTGAGCACACACAGAAGACACATAGTAGTGAGCACACACAGAAGGCACATAGTAGTGAGCACACAGAAGACACATAGTAGTGAGCGCACACAGAAGGCACATAGTAGTGAGCACACACAGAAGGCACATAGTTGTGAGCGCACACAGAAGGCACATAGTAGTGAGCGCACACAGAAGACACATAGTAGTGAGCATAGACAGAAGGCACATAGTAGTGAGCGCACACAGAAGGCACATAGTTGTGAGCACACACAGAAGACAGATAGTAGTGAGCGCACACAGAACACACATAGTAGTGAGCGCGCACAGAACACACATAGTAGTGAGCACACACACAAGGCACATAGTAGTGAGCACAGACAGAAGAAACATAGTAGTGAGCACACACAGAAGGCACATAGTAGTGAGCACACGCAGTAGGCACATAGTAGTGAGCACAGACAGAAGACACATAGTAGTGAGCGCACACAGAAGACACATAGTAGTGAGCACACACAGAAGGTGCATAGTAGTGAGCACACGCAGAAGGCACATAGTAGTGAGCACACACAGAAGGCACATGGTAGTGAGCACACACAGAAGACACATAGTAGTGAGCACACACAGAAGGCACATAGTAGTGAGCACACACAGAAGGCACATGGTAGTGAGCGCACACAGAAGGCACATAGTAGTGAGCGCACACAAAAGGCACATAGTAGTGAGCGCACACAGAAGGCACATAGTAGTGAGCGCACACAGAAGACACATAGTAGTGAGCACACAGACATAAGACAGATAGTAGTGAGCACTCACAGAAGGCACATAGTAGTGAGCACAGACAGAAGACACATAGTAGTGAGCACACAGACATAAGACACATAGTAGTGAGCACTCACAGAAGGCACATAGTAGTGAGCACACACAGAAGGCACATAGTAGTGAGCACACAGACATAAGACACATAGTAGTGAGCACTCACAGAAGGCACATAGTAGTGAGCACTCACAGAAGGCACATAGTAGTGAGCACACACAGAAGGCACATAGTAGTGAGCGCACACAGAAGGCACATAGTAGTGAGAACACACAGAAGGCACATAGTAGTGAGCACACACAGAAGACACAAAGTAGTGAGCACACACAGAAGGCACATAGTAGTGAGCACACACAGAAGGCACATAGTAGTGAGCATACACAGAAGACACATGGTAGTGAGCACACACAGAAGGCACATGGTAGTGAGCGCGCACAGAAGGCACATAGTAGTGAGCGCACACAAAAGGCACATAGTAGTGAGCGCACACAGAAGGCACATAGTAGTGAGCACACACAGAAGGCACATAGTAGTGAGCACACACAGAAGACACAAAGTAGTGAGCACACACAGAAGGCACATAGTAGTGAGCACACACAGAAGGGACATAGTAGTGAGCACACACAGAAGACACAAAGTAGTGAGCGCACACAGAAGGCACATAGTAGTGAGCACACACAGAAGGCACATAGTAGTGAGCACACACAGAAGACACATAGTAGTGAGCGCACACAGAAGGCACATAGTAGTGAGCGCACACAGAAGGCACATAGTTGTGAGCACACATAGAAGGTACATAGTAGTGAGCACACACAGAAGGCACATAGTAGTGAGCATACACAGAAGGCACATAGTAGTAAGCACACACAGAAGACACATAGTAGTGAGCATACACAGAAGGCACATAGTAGTGAGCGCACACAGAAGGCACATAGTAGTGAGCACACACAGAAGGCACATAGTAGTGAGCACACACAGAAGACACAAAGTAGTGAGCACACACAGAAGGCACATAGTAGTGAGCACACACAGAAGGCACATAGTAGTGAGCACACACAGAAGACACATAGTAGTGAGCGCACACAGAAGGCACATAGTAGTGAGCACACACAGAAGGCACATAGTTGTGAGCACACATAGAAGGTACATAGTAGTGAGCACACACAGAAGGCACATAGTAGTGAGCATACACAGAAGGCACATAGTAGTAAGCACACACAGAAGACACATAGTAGTGAGCATACACAGAAGGCACATAGTAGTGAGCACACACAGAAGGCACATAGTAGTGAGCACACATAGAAGGCACATAGTAGTGAGCACACATAGAAGGCACATAGTAGTGAGCATACACAGAAGGCACATAGTAGTGAGCACACACAGAAGGCACATGGTAGTGAGCGCACACAGAAGGCACATAGTGAGCACACACAGAAGGCACATAGTAGTGGGCACACACAGAAGGCACATAGTAGTGAGCATACACAGAAGGCACATAGTAGTGAGCACACACAGAATGCACATAGTAGTGAGCACACACAGAGGGCACATAGTAGTGAGCGCACACAGAGGGCACATAGTAGTGAGCGCACACAGAAGGCGCATAGTAGTGAGCACACACAGAAGGCACATAGTAGTGAGCACACAGAAGGCACATAGTAGTGAGCACACACAGAAGGCACATGGTAGTGAGCGCACACAGAAGGCACATAGTAGTGAGCATACACAGAAGGCACATAGTAGTGAGCACACACAGAAGGCACATAGTAGTGAGCACACACAGAAGGCACATAGTAGCAAGCACAAACAGAAGGCACGTAGTAGTGACACACACAGAAGGCACGTAGTAGTGAGCGCACACAGAAGGCACATAGTAGTGAGCACACACAGAAGGCACATAGTAGTGAGCACACACAGAAGGCACATAGTAGTGAGCGCACACAGAAGGCACATAGTAGTGAGCACACACAGAAGGCACATAGTAGTGAGCATACACAGAAGGCACATAGTAGTGAGCGCACACAGAAGGCACATAGTAGTGAGCGCACACAGAAGGCACATAGTAGTGAGCGCACACAGAAGGCACATAGTAGTGAGCGCACACAGAAGACACATAGTAGTGAGCACACACAGAAGACACATAGTAGTGAGCAGACACAGAAGGCACATAGTGAGCACACACAGAAGGCACATAGTGAGCACACACAGAAGGCACATGGTAGTGAGCACACACAGAAGGCACATAGTAGTGAGCATACATAGAAGGCACATAGTAGTGAGCATACACAGAAGGCACATAGTAGTGAGCACACACAGAAGGCACATAGTAGTGAGCATACACAGAGGGCTCATGGTAGTGAGCACACACAGAAGACACATAGTAGTGAGCACACACAGAAGGCACATAGTAGTGAGCACACACAGAAGGCACGTAGTAGTGAGCATACACAGAAGGCACATAGTAGTGAGCAAACACAGAAGACACATAGTAGTGAGCACACACAGAAGGCACATAGTAGTGAGCACACATAGAAGGCACATAGTAGTGAGCACACATAGAAGGCACATAGTAGTGAGCACACACAGAAAGCACATAGTAGTGAGCATACACAGAGACACATAGTAGTGAGCACACACAGAAGGCACATAGTAGTGAACATACACAGAGGGCTCATGGTAGTGAGCACACACAGAAGACAGATAGTAGTGAGCACACACAGAAGGCACATAGAAGTGAGCACACACAGAAGGCACATAGTAGTGAGCGCACACAGAAGGCACATAGTAGTGAGCACACACAGAAGGCACATAGTAGTGAGCACACACAGAAGACACATAGTAGTGAGCGCACACAGAAGGCACATAGTAGTGAGCGCACACAGAAGGTACATAGTAGTGAGCACACATAGAAGGCACATAGTAGTGAGCACACACAGAAGGCACATAGTAGTGAGCACACACAGAAGGCACGTAGTAGTGAGCAAACACAGAAGGCACATAGTAGTGAGCACACACAGAAGGCACATAGTAGTGAGCATACACAGAAGACACATAGTAGTGAGCACACACAGAAGGCACATGGTAGTGAGCACACACAGAAGACACATAGTAGTGAGCACACACAGAAGGCACATAGCAGTGAGCACACACAGAAGGCACATAGTAGTGAGCAAACACAGAAGACACATAATAGTGAGCACACACAGAAGGCACATAGTAGTGAGCACACACAGAAGGCACATAGTAGTGAGCACACACAGAAGGCACATAGTAGTGAGCATACACAGAAGGCACATAGTAGTGAGCGCACACAGAAGACACATAGTAGTGAGCACACACAGAAGGCACATAGTAGTGAGCAAACACAGAAGACACATAATAGTGAGCATACACAGAAGGCACATAGTAGTGAGCACACACAGAAGGCACATAGTAGTGAGCACACACAGAAGGCACATAGTAGTGAGCATACACAGAAGGCACATAGTAGTGAGCACACAAAGAAAGCACATAGTAGTGAGCAAACACAGTAGACACATAGTAGTGAGCACACACAGAAGGCACATAGTAGTGAGCACACAGAAGGCACATAGTAGTGAGCACACACAGAAGGCACATAGTAGTGAGCATACACAGAAGGCACATAGTAGTGAGCACACACAGAAGACACATAGTAGTGAGCACACACAGAAGGCACATAGTAGTGAGCACACAGAAGACACATAGTAGTGAGCACACACAGAAGGCACATAGTAGTGAGCATACACAGAAGGCACATAGTAGTGAGCACACACAGAAGACACATAGTAGTGAGCAGACACAGAAGGCACAAAGTAGTGAGCACACACAGAAGGCACATAGTAGTGAGCACACATAGAAGGCACATAGTAGTGAGCACACATAGAAGGCACATAGTAGTGAGCACACACAGAAAGCACATAGTAGTGAGCATACACAGAAGACACATAGTAGTGAGCACACACAGAAGGCACATAGTAGTGAGCACACACAGAAGGCACATAGTAGTGAGCACACACAGAAGGCACATAGTAGTGAGCACACACAGAAGACACATAGTAGTGAGCACACAGACATAAGACACATAGTAGTGAGTGCACACAGAAGGCACATTGTAGTGAGCACACACAGAAGACACATAGCAGTGAGGACACACAGAAGGCACATAGTAGTGAGCACACACAGAAGTCACATAGTAGTGAGGACACAGACATAAGACACATAGTAGTGAGCACACACAGAAGGCACATTGTAGTGAGCACACACGGAAGACACATAGTAGTGAGCACACAGAAGGCACATAGTAGTGAGCACACAGACATAAGACACATAGTAGTGAGCACTCACAGAAGGCACATAGTAGTGAGCACACACAGAAGGCACATAGTAGTGAGCACACACAGAAGGCACATAGTAGTGAGCACACACAGAAGGCACATAGTAGTGAGGACACAGACATAAGACACATAGTAGTGAGCACACACAGAAGGCACATAGTAGTGAGCACACACAGAAGGCACATTGTAGTGAGCACACACAGAAGACACATAGTAGTGAGCACACAGAAGGCACATAGTAGTGAGCACAGACAGAAGGCACATAGTAGTGAGCACACACAGAAGACACATAGTAGTGAGCACACAGACATAAGACACATAGTAGTGAGCACTCACAGAAGGCACATAGTAGTGAGCACACACAGAAGGCACATAGTAGTGAGCACACCCAGAAGGCACATAGTAGTGAGCACACACAGAAGACACAAAGTAGTGAGCACACACAGAAGGCACATAGTAGTGAGCACACCCAGAAGGCACATAGTAGTGAGCGCACACAGAAGGCACATAGTAGTGAGCACACACAGAAGGCACACAGTAGTGAGCACACACAGAAGGCACATAGTAGTGAGCACACACAGAAGGCACATAGTAGTGAGCACACACAGAAGGCACATAGTTGTGAGCACACACAGAAGACACATAGTAGTGAGCACACATAGAAGGCACATAGTAGTGAGCGCACACAGAAGGCACATAGTAGTGAGCACACACAGAAGGCACATAGTAGTGAGCACACAGACATAAGACACATAGTAGTGAGCACTCACAGAAGGCACATAGTAGTGAGCACACACAGAAGGCACATAGTAGTGAGCGCACACAGAAGGCACATAGTAGTGAGCACACACAGAAGGCACATAGTAGTGAGCACACACAGAAGACACAAAGTAGTGAGCACACACAGAAGGCACATAGTAGTGAGCACACACAGAAGGCACATAGTAGTGAGCGCACACAGAAGGCACATAGTAGTGAGCACACATAGAAGGCACATAGTAGTGAGCACACACAGAAGGCACATAGTTGTGAGCACACACAGAAGACACATAGTAGTGAGCACACATAGAAGGCACATAGTAGTGAGCGCACACAGAATGCACATAGTAGTGAGCACACACAGAAGACACATAGTAGTGAGCATACACAGAAGGCACATAGTAGTGAGTGCACACAGAAGGCACATAGTTGTGAGCACACACAGAAGACACATAGTAGTGAGCGCACACAGAACACACATAGTAGTGAGCGCGCACAGAACACACATAGTAGTGAGCACACACACAAGGCACATAGTAGTGAGCACAGACAGAAGAAACATAGTAGTGAGCACACACAGAAGGCACATAGTAGTGAGCACACGCAGAAGGCACATAGTAGTGAGCACAGACAGAAGACACATAGTAGTGAGCGCACACAGAAGACACATAGTAGTGAGCACACACAGAAGGTGCATAGTAGTGAGCACACGCAGAAGGCACATAGTAGTGAGCACACACAGAAGGCACATGGTAGTGAGCACACACAGAAGGCACATGGTAGTGAGCGCACACAGAAGGCACATAGTAGTGAGCGCACACAAAAGGCACATAGTAGTGAGCGCACACAGAAGGCACATAGTAGTGAGCGCACACAGAAGGCACATAGTAGTGAGCACACAGACATAAGACACATAGTAGTGAGCACTCACAGAAGGCACATAGTAGTGAGCGCACACAGAAGGCACATAGTAGTGAGCGCACACAGAAGGCACATAGTAGTGAGCACACACAGAAGGCACATAGTAGTGAGCACACACAGAAGACACAAAGTAGTGAGCACACACAGAAGGCACATAGTAGTGAGCACACACAGAAGGCACATAGTAGTGAGCACACACAGAAGGCACATAGTAGTGAGCACACACAGAAGGCACATAGTAGTGAGCACACACAGAAGGCACATAGTAGTGAGCGCACACAGAAGGCACATAGTAGTTAGCACACACAGAAGGCACATAGTAATGAGCACACACAGAAGGCACATAGTAGTGAGCACACACAGAAGGCACATAGTAGTGAGCGCACACAGAAGGCACATAGTAGTGAGCACACACAGAAGGCACATAGTTGTGAGCGCACACAGAAGGCACATAGTAGTGAGCGCACACAGAAGACACATAGTAGTGAGCATAGACAGAAGGCACATAGTAGTGAGCGCACACAGAAGGCACATAGTTGTGAGCACACACAGAAGACAGATAGTAGTGAGCGCACACAGAACACACATAGTAGTGAGCGCGCACAGAACACACATAGTAGTGAGCACACACACAAGGCACATAGTAGTGAGCACAGACAGAAGAAACATAGTAGTGAGCACACACAGAAGGCACATAGTAGTGAGCACACGCAGTAGGCACATAGTAGTGAGCACAGACAGAAGACACATAGTAGTGAGCGCACACAGAAGACACATAGTAGTGAGCACACACAGAAGGTGCATAGTAGTGAGCACACGCAGAAGGCACATAGTAGTGAGCACACACAGAAGGCACATGGTAGTGAGCACACACAGAAGACACATAGTAGTGAGCACACACAGAAGGCACATAGTAGTGAGCACACACAGAAGGCACATGGTAGTGAGCGCACACAGAAGGCACATAGTAGTGAGCGCACACAAAAGGCACATAGTAGTGAGCGCACACAGAAGGCACATAGTAGTGAGCGCACACAGAAGACACATAGTAGTGAGCACACAGACATAAGACAGATAGTAGTGAGCACTCACAGAAGGCACATAGTAGTGAGCACACACAGAAGGCACATAGTAGTGAGCATACACAGAAGACACATGGTAGTGAGCACACACAGAAGGCACATGGTAGTGAGCGCGCACAGAAGGCACATAGTAGTGAGCGCACACAAAAGGCACATAGTAGTGAGCGCACACAGAAGGCACATAGTAGTGAGCACACACAGAAGGCACATAGTAGTGAGCACACACAGAAGACACAAAGTAGTGAGCACACACAGAAGGCACATAGTAGTGAGCACACACAGAAGGGACATAGTAGTGAGCACACACAGAAGACACAAAGTAGTGAGCACACACAGAAGACACATAGTAGTGAGCATACACAGAAGGCACATAGTAGTGAGCACACACAGAAGGCACATAGTAGTGAGCGCACACAGAAGGCACATAGTAGTGAGCACACACAGAAGACACATAGTAGTGAGCACACACAGAAAGCACATAGTAGTGAGCATACACAGAAGGCACATAGTAGTGAGCGCACACAGAAGGCACATAGTAGTGAGCACACACAGAAGGCACACAGTAGTGAGCACACACAGAAGGCACATAGTAGTGAGCACACACAGAAGGCACATAGTAGTGAGCACACACAGAAGGCACATAGTTGTGAGCGCACACAGAAGGCACATAGTAGTGAGCACAGACAGAAGACACATAGTAGTGAGCGCACACAGAAGACACATAGTAGTGAGCACACACAGAAGGTGCATAGTAGTGTACACACGCAGAAGGCGCATGGTAGTGAGCACACACAGAAGGCACATGGTAGTGAGCACACACAGAAGGCACATGGTAGTGAGCACACACAGAAGGCACATGGTAGTGAGCACACACAGAAGGCACATAGTAGTGAGCACACAGAAGGCACATAGTAGTGAGCACACATAGAAGGCATATAGTAGTGAGCACAGACAGAAGAAACATAGTAGTGAGCACACACAGAAGGCACATAGTAGTGAGCACACGCAGAAGGCACATAGTAGTGAGCACAGACAGAAGACACATAGTAGTGAGCGCACACAGAAGACACATAGTAGTGAGCACACACAGAAGGTGCATAGTAGTGTACACACGCAGAAGGCGCATGGTAGTGAGCACACACAGAAGGCACATGGTAGTGAGCACACACAGAAGGCACATGGTAGTGAGCACACACAGAAGGCACATGGTAGTGAGCACACACAGAAGGCACATAGTAGTGAGCACACAGAAGGCACATAGTAGTGAG
Source organism: Eleutherodactylus coqui (assembly GCA_035609135.1). Lineage (NCBI taxonomy): Eukaryota > Metazoa > Chordata > Amphibia > Anura > Eleutherodactylidae > Eleutherodactylus > Eleutherodactylus coqui. Next base: position 12,484,059 of record CM069415.1, read on the forward strand.
CACACATAGAAGGCATATAGTAGTGAGCACACACAGAAGGCACATAGTAGTGAGCACACACAGAAGGCACATAGTAGTGAGCACACACAGAAGGCACATGGTAGTGAGCACACACAGAAGGCACATGGTAGTGAGCGCACAGACATAAGACACATAGTAGTGAGCACACACAGAAGGCACATAGTAGTGAGCACACACAGAAGGCACATAGTAGTGAGCGCACACAGAAGGCACATAGTAGTGAGAACACACAGAAGGCACATAGTAGTGAGCACACACAGAAGACACAAAGTAGTGAGCACACACAGAAGGCACATAGTAGTGAGCACACACAGAAGGCACATAGTAGTGAGCACACACAGAAGACACAAAGTAGTGAGCACACACAGAAGGCACATAGTAGTGAGCACACACAGAAGGCACATAGTAGTGAGCACACACAGAAGACACATAGTAGTGAGCATACACAGAAGGCACATGTTAGTGAGCACACAAAGAAGGCACATGGCAGTGAGTGCACACAGAAGGCACATAGTAGTGAGCGCACACAAAAGGCACATAGTAGTGAGCGCACACAGAAGGCACATAGTAGTGAGCGCACACAGAAGGCACATAGTAGTGAGCGCACACAGAAGGCACATAGTAGTGAGCACACACAGAAGGCACATAGTAGTGAGCACACACAGAAGGCACATAGTAGTGAGCACACACAGAAGGCACATAGTAGTGAGCACACACAGAAGACACAAAGTAGTGAGCACACACAGAAGGCACATAGTAGTGAGCACACACAGAAGGCACATAGTAGTGAGCACACACAGAAGGCACATAGTAGTGAGCACACACAGAAGGCACATAGTAGTGAGCACACACAGAAGGGACATAGTAGTGAGCACACACAGAAGACACATAGTAGTGAGCATACACAGAAGGCACATTGTAGTGAGCACACACAGAAGGCACATAGTAGTGAGCACACATAGAAGGCACATAGTAGTGAGCACCCACAGAAGGCACATAGTAGTGAGCACACATAGAAGGCACATAGTAGTGAGCACACAGAGAAGGCACATAGTAGTGAGCACACACAGAAGGCACATAGTAGTGAGCACACACAGAAGGCACATAGTAGTGAGCGCACACAGAAGGTACATAGTAGTGAGCGCACACAGAAGGCACATAGTAGTGAGCATACACAGAAGGCACATAGTAGTGAGCGCACACAGAAAGCACATAGTAGTGAGCGCACACAGAACACACATAGTAGTGAGCACACACAGAAGGCACATAGTAGTGAGCGCACACAGAAGACACATAGTAGTGAGCACACAGACATAAGACAGATAGTAGTGAGCACTCACAGAAGGCACATAGTAGTGAGCACAGACAGAAGACACATAGTAGTGAGCACAGACAGAAGACACATAGTAGTGAGCACACAGACATAAGACACATAGTAGTGAGCACTCACAGAAGGCACATAGTAGTGAGCACACACAGAAGGCACATAGTAGTGAGCACACAGACATAAGACACATAGTAGTGAGCACTCACAGAAGGCACATAGTAGTGAGCACTCACAGAAGGCACATAGTAGTGAGCACACACAGAAGGCACATAGTAGTGAGCGCACACAGAAGGCACATAGTAGTGAGAACACACAGAAGGCACATAGTAGTGAGCACACACAGAAGACACAAAGTAGTGAGCACACACAGAAGGCACATAGTAGTGAGCACACACAGAAGGCACATAGTAGTGAGCACACACAGAAGACACAAAGTAGTGAGCACACACAGAAGACACATAGTAGTGAGCATACACAGAAGACACATGGTAGTGAGCACACACAGAAGGCACATGGTAGTGAGCGCACACAGAAGGCACATAGTAGTGAGCGCACACAAAAGGCACATAGTAGTGAGCGCACACAGAAGGCACATAGTAGTGAGCACACACAGAAGGCACATAGTAGTGAGCACACACAGAAGACACAAAGTAGTGAGCACACACAGAAGGCACATAGTAGTGAGCACACACAGAAGGGACATAGTAGTGAGCACACACAGAAGACACAAAGTAGTGAGCACACACAGAAGACACATAGTAGTGAGCATACACAGAAGGCACATAGTAGTGAGCACACACAGAAGGCACATAGTAGTGAGCGCACACAGAAGGCACATAGTAGTGAGCACACACAGAAGACACATAGTAGTGAGCACACACAGAAAGCACATAGTAGTGAGCATACACAGAAGGCACATAGTAGTGAGCGCACACAGAAGGCACATAGTAGTGAGCACACACAGAAGGCACACAGTAGTGAGCACACACAGAAGGCACATAGTAGTGAGCACACACAGAAGGCACATAGTAGTGAGCACACACAGAAGGCACATAGTTGTGAGCGCACACAGAAGGCACATAGTAGTGAGCGCACACAGAAGACACATAGTAGTGAGCATACACAGAAGGCACATAGTAGTGAGCGCACACAGAAGGCACATAGTTGTGAGCACACACCGAAGACACATAGTAGTGAGCGCACACAGAACACACATAGTAGTGAGCGCGCACAGAACACACATAGTAGTGAGCACACACACAAGGCACATAGTAGTGAGCACAGACAGAAGAAACATAGTAGTGAGCACACACAGAAGGCACATAGTAGTGAGCACACGCAGAAGGCACATAGTAGTGAGCACAGACAGAAGACACATAGTAGTGAGCGCACACAGTAGACACATAGTAGTGAGCACACACAGAAGGTGCATAGTAGTGTACACACGCAGAAGGCGCATGGTAGTGAGCACACACAGAAGGCACATGGTAGTGAGCACACACAGAAGGCACATGGTAGTGAGCACACACAGAAGGCACATGGTAGTGAGCACACACAGAAGGCACATAGTAGTGAGCACAGACAGAAGGCACATAGTAGTGAGCACACACAGAAGGCACATAGTAGTGAGCACACACAGAAGGCACATAGTAGTGAGCACACACAGAAGGCACATAGTAGTGAGCACACACAGAAGGCACATGGTAGTGAGCACACACAGAAGGCACATGGTAGTGAGCGCACAGACATAAGACACATAGTAGTGAGCACTCACAGAAGGCACATAGTAGTGAGCACTCACAGAAGGCACATAGTAGTGAGCACACACAGAAGGCACATAGTAGTGAGCGCACACAGAAGGCACATAGTAGTGAGCGCACACAGAAGGCACATAGTAGTGAGAACACACAGAAGGCACATAGTAGTGAGCACACACAGAAGACACAAAGTAGTGAGCACACACAGAAGGCACATAGTAGTGAGCACACACAGAAGGCACATAGTAGTGAGCACACACAGAAGACACAAAGTAGTGAGCACACACAGAAGACACATAGTAGTGAGCATACACAGAAGGCACATGGTAGTGAGCACACACAGAAGGCACATGGTAGTGAGTGCACACAGAAGGCACATAGTAGTGAGCGCACACAAAAGGCACATAGTAGTGAGCGCACACAGAAGGCACATAGTAGTGAGCGCACACAGAAGGCACATAGTAGTGAGCGCACACAGAAGGCACATAGTAGTGAGCACACACAGAAGGCACATAGTAGTGAGCACACACAGAAGGCACATAGTAGTGAGCACACACAGAAGGCACATAGTAGTGAGCACACACAGAAGACACAAAGTAGTGAGCACACACAGAAGGCACATAGTAGTGAGCACACATAGAAGGCACATAGTAGTGAGCACACACAGAAGGCACATAGTAGTGAGCACACACAGAAGGCACATAGTAGTGAGCACACACAGAAGGCACATAGTAGTGAGCGCACACAGAAGGTACATAGTAGTGAGCGCACACAGAAGGCACATAGTAGTGAGCATACACAGAAGGCACATAGTAGTGAGCGCACACAGAAAGCACATAGTAGTGAGCGCACACAGAACACACATAGTAGTGAGCACACACAGAAGGCACATAGTAGTGAGCGCACACAGAAGACACATAGTAGTGAGCGCACACAGAAGGCACATAGTAGTGAGCATACACAGAAGACACGTAGTAGTGAGCACACAGAAGACACGTAGTAGTGAGCACACAGAAGGCACATAGTAGTGAGCACACACAGAAGGCACGTAGTAGTGAGTACACAGAAGACACGTAGTAGTGAGCGCACACAGAAGACACATAGTAGTGAGCACACACAGAAGGCACGTAGTAGTGAGCACACAGAAGGCACATAGTAGTGAGCACACATAGAAGGCACATAGTAGTGAGCACACACAGAAGGCACATAGTAGTGAGTGCATACAGAAGGCACATAGTAGGGAGCAAACACAGAAGGCACATAGTAGTGAGCACACACAGAACGCACATAGTAGTGAGCACACACAGAAGGCACATAGTAGTGAGCACACACAGAAGGCACATAGTAGTGAGCACACACAGAAGGCACATAGTAGTGAGCACACACAGAAGGCACATAGTAGTGAGCACACACAGAAGGCACATAGTAGTGAGCACACACAGAAGGCACATAGTAGTGAGCACACACAGAAGACACGTAGTAGTGAGCACACACAGAAGATACGTAGTAGTGAGCACACACAGAAGATTCGTAGTAGTGAGCACACACAGAAGGCACATAGTAGTGAGCACACACAGTAGGCACATAGTAGTGAGCACACACAGAAGGCACATAGTAGTGAGCACACACAGAAGGCACATAGTAGTGAGCACACACAGAAGGCACATAGTAGTGAGCACACACAGAAGGCACATAGTAGTGAGCACACACAGAAGGCACATAGTAGTGAGCACACACAGAAGACACGTAGTAGTGAGCATACACAGAAGATACGTAGTAGTGAGCACACACAGAAGATACGTAGTAGTGAGCACACACAGAAGGCACATAGTAGTGAGCACACACAGAAGGCACATAGTAGTGAGCACACACAGAAGGCACATAGTAGTGAGCACACAGACAGAAGACACATAGTAATGAGCACACACAGAAGGCACATAGTAGTGAGCACACACAGAAGGCACTTAGTAGTGAGCACACACAGAAGGCACATAGTAGTGAGCACACACAGAAGGCACATAGTAGTGAGCACAGACAGAAGGCACATAGTAGTGAGCACACAGAAGACACATAGTAGTGAGCACACACAGAAGGCACATAGTAGTGAGCACACACAGAAGGCACATAGTAGTGAGCACACACAGAAGACACATAGTAGTGAGCACACACAGAAGGCACATGGTAGTGAGCACACACAGAAGGCACATAGTAGTGAGCGCACACAGAAGGCACATAGTAGTGAGCACACACAGAAGGCACATAGTAGTGAGCACACACAGAAGGCACTTAGTAGTGAGCACACACAGAAGGCACATAGTAGTGAGCACACACAGAAGGCACATAGTAGTGAGCACACAGAAGGCACATAGTAGTGAGCACACACAGAAGGCACTTAGTAGTGAGCACACACAGAAGGCACTTAGTAGTGAGCGCACACAGAAGGCACATAGTAGTGAGCACACACAGAAGGCACATAGCAGTGAGCACACACAGAAGGCACATAGTAGTGAGCACACAGAAGGCACATAGTAGTGAGCACACACAGAAGGCACATAGTAATGAGCATACACAGAAGGCACATAGTAGTGAGCACACACAGAAGGCACATAGTAGTGACTACACGCAGAAGACACATAGTAGTGAGCACACACAGAAGGCACATAGTAGTGACTACACGCAGAAGACACATAGTAGTGAGCACACAGAAGGCACATAGTAGTGAGCACACACAGAAGGCACATAGTAGTGAGCATACACAGAAGGCACATAGTAGTGAGCACACACAGAAGGCACATAGTAGTGACTACACGCAGAAGGCACATAGTAGTGAGCGCACACAGAAGGCACATAGTAGTGAGCACACACAGAAGGCACATAGTAGTGAGCACACACAGAAGACACGTAGTAGTGAGCACACACAGAAGGCACATAGTAGTGAGCATACACAGAAGGCACATAGTAGTGAGCACACACAGAAGACACGTAGTAGTGAGCACACACAGAAGGCACATAGTAGTGAGCACACACAGAAGACACGTAGTAGTGAGCACACACAGAAGGCACATAGTAGTGAGCGCACACAGAAGACACATAGTAGAGAGCACACAGAAGGCACATAGTAGTGAGCACACACAGAAGGCACATAGTAGTGAGCACACACAGAACAGACATAATAGTGAGCGCACACAGAAGGCACATAGTAGTGAGCACACACAGAAGGCACATAGTAGTGAGCACACACAGAAGGCACATAGTAGTGAGCACACACAAAAGGCACATAGTAGTGAGCACACACAGAAGGCACATAGTAGTGAGCACACACAGAAGACACGTAGTAGTGAGCACACACAGAAGGCACGTAGTAGTGAGCACACACAGAAGGCACATAGTAGTGAGCACACACAGAAGGCACATAGTAGTGAGCACACACAGAAGACACATAGTAGTGAGCACACAGAAGGCACATAGTAGTGAGCATACACAGAAGGCACATAGTAGTGAGCACACGCAGAAGACACATAGTAGTGAGCACACAGAAGGCACATAGTAGTGAGCACACACAGAAGGCACATAGTAGTGAGCACACACAGAAGGCACATAGTAGTGAGCGCACACAGAAGGCACATAGTAGTGAGCACACAGAGAAGGCACATAGTAGTGAGCACACACAGAAGGCACATAGTAGTGAGCACACACAGAAGGCACATAGTAGTGAGCACACACAGAAGGCACATAGTAGTGAGCACACACAGAAGGCACGTAGTAGTGAGCACACACAGAAGACACGTAGTAGTGAGCGCACACAGAAGGCACATAGTAGTGAGTGCACACAGAAGGCACATAGTAGTGAGCACACACAGAAAGCACATAGTAGTGAGCACACAGAACAGACATAATAGTGAGCACACGCAGAAGACACATAGTAGTGAGCACACACAGAAGGCACATAGTAGTGAGCACACATAGAAGGCACATAGTAGTGAGCACAGACAGAAGGCACATGGTAGTGAGCACATACAGAAGGCACATAGTAGTGAGAGCACACAGAAGGCACATAGTAGTGAGAGCACACAGAAGGCACATAGTAGTGAGCACAGACAGAAGACACATAGTAGTGAGCACACACAGAACACACATAGTAGTGAGCACACACAGAAGGCACATAGTAGTGAGCACACAGAAGGCACATAGTAGTGTGCGCACACAGAAGACACGTAGTAGTGAGCATACAGAAGGCACATAGTAGTGAGCACACACAGAAGGCACATAGTAGTGAGCACACACAGAAGGCACATAGTAGTGAGCACACACAGAAGACACATAGTAGTGAGCATACACAGAAGACACATAGTAGTGAGCACACACAGAAGACACATAGTAGTGAGCAGACACAGAAGGCACAAAGTAGTGAGCACACACAGAAGGCACATAGTAGTGAGCACACACAGAAGACACATAGTAGTGAGCATACACAGAAGACACATAGTAGTGAGCACACACAGAAGGCACATAGTAGTGAGCACACACAGAAGGGACATAGTAGTGAGCACACACAGAAGACACATGCTAGTGAGCACACACAGAAGGCACATAGTAGTGAGCACACACAGAAGGCACATAGTAGTGAGCACACACAGAAGACACATGCTAGTGAGCACACACAGAAGGCACATAGTAGTGAGCACACACAGAAGGCACATAGTAGTGAGCACACACAGAAGGCACATAGTAGTGAGCACACACAGAAGGCACATAGTAGTGAGCATACAGAAGGCACATAGTAGTGAGCACACACAGAAGGCACATAGTAGTGAGCACACACAGAAGGCACATAGTAGTGAGCACACACAGAAGACACATAGTAGTGAGCATACACAGAAGACACATAGTAGTGAGCACACACAGAAGGCACATAGTAGTGAGCACACACAGAAGGGACATAGTAGTGAGCACACACAGAAGACACATGCTAGTGAGCACACACAGAAGGCACATAGTAGTGAGCACACACAGAAGGCACATAGTAGTGAGCACACACAGAAGGCACATAGTAGTGAGCATACACAGAAGGCACTTAGTAGTGAGCACACACAGAAGGCACATAGTAGTGAGCACACAGAGAAGGCACATAGTAGTGAGCACACACAGAAGGCACATAGTAGTGAGCACACACAGAAGGCACATAGTAGTGAGCACACACAGAAGGCACATAGTAGTGAGGACACACAGAAGGCACATAGTAGTGAGCACACACAGAAGACACATAGTAGTGAGCACACAGAAGGCACATAGTAGTGAGCACACACAGAAGGCACATAGTAGTGAGCACACACAGAAGGCACATAGTAGTTAGCACACACAGAAGGCACATAGTAGTGAGCACACACAGAAGGCACATAGTAGTGAGGACACACAGAAGGCACATAGTAGTGAGCGCACACAGAAGGCACATAGTAGTGAGCACACACAGAAGGCACATAATAGTGAGTACACAGAAGGCACATAGTAGTGAGCACACACAGAAGGCACATAGTAGTGAGCACACACAGAAGGCACATAGTAGTGAGCACACACAGAAGGCACATAATAGTGAGTACACAGAAGGCACATAGTAGTGAGCACACACAGAAGGCACATAGTAGTGAGCACACACAGAAGGCACATAGTAGTGAGGACACACAGAAGGCACATAGTAGTGAGCACACACAGAAGGCACGTGGTACTGAGCACAGACAGAAGATTTCTGCTAGAAAACACACACCGTAGGCTCACTCTGAGCTGGTGGGTGTATACTGCTGCTATGATGTCCCCTTACACTGCACACATAGGAAGGATCTCTTCTTCTCGCTCTGAGCTGGTGGGTGTAGACTGCTGCTGTAATATCTCCATACATTGCACATACAGGAGAACAGGATCTCTTCTTCTCTTTTTCTTGAGGGGGTGGGTATAGACTGCTGCTATGAGGTCTCCCATATACTATACATTGAGAATAAGGAAGATTCTGTTGCCCTCTTTGTGTGCTCACTACCATCTGTTCCCTCTCTGTAGCACATACAGAGAAACAATGACATCACAGAAGATATTTTACAGCAGTACTGAGCAGTGGAGATGTAATTTCAGTATCTGTAAATCACTTGCTATTAGCTGCTGCAGAAACTGTGTGCGTTTTTTCTGCTCGGCCACTACACGGAGCGCCAATGTTGTACTGCCCGAAAGTAATAATAGCTTACAAGCAGTGCAGCATTCGCGCTCAGTTCCAGTGATGGCTGGCATCAGAGCTTTTCTTCTTCAACAATGCGGCAAGTAAGTACCCAACACTACTTATTACAAGCAGGCTGCCCCCCCCCCCAAAGCAGTAAAGCAAAAAGTTCAAGTGAATGCAGTAAATTATTGTCTTCCTTATCAGTACTTGTAAAAGCCTATCTAAAGGGGTTGTCCAGTTGTAAACAATTGTTTGCCTATCCTCAGGATAGATCAGCAATAATAGATCAGCAGAGTTCCATTGCCTGGGTTCCCCCCTGAACAGCCGTGTACTGGGCCAGGTTGCCCATATACTGAGTTAATTTCTGCAAGACAGCACCATTCTCACTGTAGTGGCCAGCCTTGGTATTACACCCATTCACTCTAATGGGAACTTTGCCTGCAATACCAAGTCTGGCCACTTCAGTGAGAATGGAGCTGTCCGTTTCCTACACGAATCAGCTTAGTACATGAGTGCAGCTGCTCCGCAAACAGCTGGTCAGTGGTGGTCCCAGGCAGATGACCCCTACTGATCAACTATTGATGACTTATCCTGCAGCTAGGCCGTCAATTCTTTAAAACTGGACAACCCCTTTAAATCAGAGGCGATTTCGATGAACGGCTCTTGTTTAACGGTGACATTGGCCCATGTAAAAGAGCCCTTCAGTAAAGTTTTGCGGTAGATAACGGTTGGGTAATAAGCCATTGTCACATCACCTGTTTCTAGCGCTTTGTTTATGTCTCGCTTGCTTTTGCTTATGTTTTTTGGCAGGTATCAATCCAATTACTAGTTTTAGAGAGAAAAAAAAAAAACCCTCCGTGATACCACCTGCTTCACAATTTATTCCAACAGCACGCCGGCCACGGAGCCAGCGGGTGACATTTGCCATTGTATGAATTAGCTGCAGCTATTTTATCCTTTGCAAGAATAGCCTTTTTATGCAAATTTAATCAATCAAAATTCCATTAGCACATGGCGTAATGTGAAAAGCACTTGAATGGACAGGCCCTTGACAAGAAAATGGTAGCGAGGTGGATGTACAAAGTGGCTGTGTCAGGTAACGATGCGCAAACCACTTTAGCTGGCTGCATTTACTCCTAATTCCTTAATATCGTCTCCCTTTTAATGAGTGAAGTCGGATTGAAGGTTCTAGATGTCGCGCATTACTTTATTTGTATTCTCTCTAATTTCTTTGCACCTTTCAAGTTCCATTATCCGCTGATTCCATGCAAAATGAGGGCAAACATTATATAATACCTGTGATTTACCAAGTCTAACCAGTTCTCCTCTCCGGTGAAACAAAGCATCGATGCGTAAGTTGCGTCCCTATTCTGTGAAACGCTCCGCTGACCGCTGATTGGCACGACTGGATCCATAATTACTTTGCATTGGGGCATTAAGAGGTAACAGGGCGAGCGGATGGCATCTGACGCTGTAATAGAGGAGACATTTGAAGCTGCAGGGCTACAATGTAAAATCTCTGCTAGCCACCTACTGCCACATGTGTCGTTAGTTCAAAGGTGGGACTGCTTTGTCTGCACCCTTGGTGTAGTAGCAAGGTACTGGTCCGTGTTAGCTATAGGAGTCTGACATTATAGCTATAGTAGGTACATGCATTACTTATATAGCACCAACGTAGTCCATGGAGATTATCCCCATTTGTATCAGTTCTTGGCCCAATGTAATATTCCTACTGGGGTGAAGTTTATGGGATGCGCCATGCAGGTGTTGCCTGTAGACAGATTTTACATCTGCAGTGTCAGCCTTAGGTTATATGGCACCCTTGGCTGCTTTTTCTTTTTGCGTACCACTGCCATTCTAAGAAAAAAAAAAATGATACATATTGCATTGACAGGCAGTCTGTCTGTATTCTAATTGTGCAAAAAGCAGTTCAACGACTAAATACATAACCAAAATAAAGCTCATAACATTATTACAGCACCAAAACCTGCTCATAACATAAATACAGTGCTAGAACCAACTCATAACATGATTACAGTACCAGAACCAGCTCATAACATAAATACAGCACTAAAACCAACTCATAACATAAATACAGCACCAGAACCAAGCTCATAACATAAATACAGCACAAAAACCTACTCCTACCATAAATACAGCACTAGAACCAACTCATAACATAAATAAAGCACTAACACCAACTTATAACATGATTACAGCACCAGAACCAACTCATAACATAAATACAGCACTAAAACCAACTCATAACATGATTACAGCACTACAACCAACTCATAACATAAATACAGCACTAAAACCAACTCATAACATGATTACAGCACTAGAACCAACTCATAACGTAAATATAGCACTAAAACCAACTCATAACATGATTACAGCACCAGAACCAACTCATAACATAAATACAGCACTAAAACCAACTCATAACATAATTACAGCACCAGAACCAACTCATAACATAAATACAGCACTAAAACCAACTCATAACATGATTACAGCACCAGAACCAACTCATAACATAAATACAGCACTAAAACCAACTCATAACATGATTACAGCACTACAACCAACTCATAACATAAATACAGCACTAAAACCAACTCATAACATGATTACAGCACTAGAACCAACTCATAACGTAAATATAGCACTAAAACCAACTCATAACATGATTACAGCACCAGAACCAACTCATAACATAAATACAGCACTAAAACCAACTCATAACATAATTACAGCACCAGAACCAACTCATAACATAAATACAGCACTAAAACCAACTCATAACATGATTACAGCACCAGAACCAACTCATAACATAAATACAGCACTAGAACCAACTCATAGCATAATTACAGCACTAGAACCAACTCATAGCATAATTACAGCACTAGAACCAATCTCAGTATATAAATACAGCACTAAAACCAACTCATAACATGATTACAGCACCAGAACCAACTCATAACATAAATACAGCACTAGAACCAACTCATAGCATAATTACAGCACTAGAACCAATCTCAGTACATAAATATAGCACTAAAATCAACTCATAACATGATTACAGCACCAGAACCAACTCAGTACATAAATACAGCACCGGAATCGACTCATAACATAATTACAACACCGGAACCAAGCTCATAACATAAATGCAGCACTAGAACCAACTCATAACATAATTACAACACCAAAACCTACTCATACCATAAGTACAGGAATAGAACCAACTCATAACATGATTACAGCACTACAGGCAAGCTTATAACATAAATACAGCACAAGAACCAAGCTAATAAAATAAATACAGCACAAACCAACCTTATTACATAGATACAATATCTGAACCAACCTCAGTACATAGATGCAATACCAAAACCAAGCTCATAACATAAATACAGCACCAGAACCAACTCATAACATAAATACAGCACTAGAAACAAGCTTATATCATAAATACAGCGCAAGAACCAAGCTAATAAAATAAATACAGCACAAACCAACCCCATTACATAGATACAATATCTGAACCAACCTCAGTACATAGATACAATACCAGAACCAAGCTCATAACATAACATAAATACAGCACTAGATTCAAACACATTACATAAATGAAGCACAAATCAACCTCATTACATGGATACAATACCAGAACCTACTGCAGTACATAAATACAATGCCAGAATAAACCTCAATACATGGAACCAAGTTCATAACATAAATACAGCCACAGAACCATGCTCAGTACAAAATTACAGTAGCAGAACTAAGGGATTATGTTGCAGGGGGTGCTGAAGGGCTGATCCTGCTAGTGTGGACTTGAAGCAGGGTATGGGGATGTGATGGACACCCTACTTAGTTCAGGTATAGGCGATGGTGGAGCCTGAGTCAGTCCACTTACCCTTCCAGTAAGATTTTCTAGTTTTCTCTATGCCACTGGCCTGGAATTCACTTTGCTGGTACCAGAAAATAGGAGCCCATAGGGTCAGGCCAATACTTGATGGGAATAAGCATAATTTCTGAAAAAATTGTCATAACTGTCAGGCAGTTACGACTAGAGATGAGCGAGCACCAAAATGCTCGGGTGCTCGTTACTCCAGTGATGCTCGAGAGTTCGTTTCGAGTAACGAACCCCATTGAAGTCAATGGGCGACTCGAGCATTTTTGTATATCGCCGATGCTCGCTAAGGTTTTCATTTGTGAAAACCTGGGAAATTCAAGAAAGTGATGGGAACAACACAGAAACGGATAGGGCAGGCGAGGGGCTACATGTTGGGCTGCATCTCAAGTTCCCAGGTCCGACTATTAAGCCACAATAGTGGCAAGAGTGAGAACCCCCCCCCCCGCCCCCCATACTGTCAGCATAAAGATCGTTCTCCTCTGCCATAGCTGTAACAGCTGTGGCAGAGAAGAACGATGTTAGCCCATTGAATTCAATGGAGCCGGCAATACAGCTGGCTCCATTGAAAGCAATGGGCTGCCGGCGATCGCGGGATGAATTGTCGGGAAGGGCTTAAATATATAAGCCCTTCCCTGCAATTCATCCAGAAATGTGTAAAAAAAAAAATATAATCACCTTGTCCCGGCAGAACGATGTTAGCCCATTGAATTCAATGGAGCCGGCAATACAGTTGGCCCCATTGAAAGCAATGGGCTGCTGGCGATTGCGGAATGAATTGTCGGGAAGGGGTTAAATATATAAGCCCTTCCCTGCAATTCATCCAGAAATGTGTAAGAATAAAAAATATATATATATACTCACCTGGTCCCGGCAGACGGAGTTCAGCGCGGCCGGTGGCAGTCCTCCTGAACTGCTCTGAACAGCTGTGAGTAGTATTCAGCAGCCGGGGATTTAAAATCCCCGCCTGCTGAATGAGCTGCCTCAAATTGGTCACAGCCTGACCAATCAGAGGCAGATTCCACTCACACACCCATTCATGAATTTATGAATGGGTGTGTGACTGCTGCCTCTCATCTGATTGGTCCCGCTGAGCCAATCAGAGGCAGCAGTCACACATATATTTAACCCCTTCCCGACAATTCATCCCGCGATCGCCGGCAGGCCATTGCTTTCAATGGAGCCGGCTGTATTGCCGGCTCCATTGAATTCAATGGTCAGTGCTCGTTTAATCGAGACGAGTACCGCGTGGTGCTCGTCTCCAGTAACGAGCATCTCGGGCATCAAGCTCGGACGAGTATGCTTGCTCATCTCTAGTTACGACAATTCCATATACTGACGGACTTTTTCTTTTATTCAATGATGAACTTGGTAAAACGCAAGTTTCCAACATAGCCGGCAGGTCATGGTTGGCTCTATGAAACCGGTGGAGTGCCAGCTGAGTAACACATGTGTAATCTGCTCCTATCACTACCATTAGGTGACGGACTTCCTTTGATGACAACATACAGTTGGACAATAGAACAAAGCCAAGGTAACCCCTGCAGCTCCTCGTCTGGCGCTTCACACTCTCCACGCTCAGCGAAGACGCCAACTCCTTCCACTGTCGTCCACATTCGTTGCTCCCAGGTGATGATCAGATATCTGACAAGGTTCTTTCCATGCCACTTTGAACCCGTCCACCTTAATTACCCCGGATCACACAGGATTTATGCGGCACGCAGATAAACTTTCAGCAACTTCAGATGCATGATTAATGCAATTCATCACACCGCGGCTAACGAGATAAAATCAATGCTTCTGTCTTTAGATGCTGTGAAGACTTTGATACACGTAATTGGGGTTTGATGCATGCATTTGCTGATAAATTTGGTTGTACCATGATACCTAGAAGCATAAATTAAAGTCTTAGGTATTTGTGCATGCTCATTTAAAGGGATATGCACCATCCTACCAAAAGTAATTGGACACCTGAGGAAGAATCACAAGTAGTACTTATTTACATATGTTAATACTTATTGGGGCTGCTTCGACCCTAATAACATCAGATACTCTCCGTGGATACTTTCTACTAACATCTCATACACTTTAGCTGGTATTTCCCTTCATTCATCCTGCAAACATCTGGCTAGTTCCCTCAAAGAATATGCATGGCCTGTTTATATTTCCTGACCCGACGTTCCAGTTCGTCCCAAAAGTTGTTTAGCAGGGATTAGGTTGGACTCTGCGCAGCCGGTCTAATCGTGGAACATCCATGTCCTCAAACCAGTATAGAACAGCGCTAGATGTGTTGGAAGTATGGCCGACCATTCCCAAAGTATTACCACATTGTGGGCAGCACATTATGGTCTAGAATGTCAGGGTGCACGCTGACATTCATGGTTCTTGTCACTACAACCACTGGACCAAGACCATGCCATGCAATACATCCCTCATATGAATGTCTAACACATTCATATCCTTGGAGCTTACTCTGGATTTCTTTCCCCTATCACTGTCAAAGCTGACTCTCATTCTCAGTTACTCCCTGTTTCTCTGATTTCTCTTGTCTCTCTCTTTTTCTTGCTCCTGTTTGTTCTGCTCTCTCTGCCTCTTCCTTTCCTGCCTGGCACTTTCTTTTCTCCTTGTCACTTTCTGGCATTTCACTTTCTTGTCACTACCCTGCCTTCTGCGACCGGTGTATGGCTATTTATTGCCTCTGTCACCTGACCAGTTTGTCTGCAGCCAATCACAACCTATTTGCTTGCTAGGCTATCTGTTACGTATGCTGCTGGGATCTGTACTGCTCACCCTGAACACCAGACAGAGACTAGCCAGGAGCTGGGTTTATATGTGAGCAGACCCAGGAGATTGGCTAGCAGGAAGAACCACACCCAGCCAGCTCAATTAACCCTGTGAGGGCTGTGCTGCTAGGAAGCTTAGAACTACAGATCCCAACAGCACACGTAACACTATCTGCATCAGCTGTGTAAAATGACACAGATTAACTTCTAGGGCGGGTTATTATATTACCGGTCCCCATAACTAAACTGTGCTATGTAGTGCCCTTTTCCAGGCCACTACAGTAGTGTGATTTGTCACTCCATAGAACGTTCTTCCATTGCTCATCTGTCCAATGATGACGCTCCTTGCAGCATTGTAGATCTGTCCAATGATGACGCTCCTTGCAGCATTGTAGATAGTCTGATGCATTGAGCTTCATGATGGACGGTTTGTGTTCAGCAATATAACCTGTATAACCAATAGCATGCAGTTCCCGTCACAGACTATGGCTGGCACCTCCAAGGGTCTGCATCTGATGTAGCATTATGAGGGTTAAAATTCTAAGTGCAACACCAATCCGGCCCACCCCACTTGCCCCGTTGCCGGCCGTAAGAAGAGACACCACACACAGGAGTCTGGTCTAGCTCCTCACACGGGAGAAAAAACTGCGCACTTTATTACAGATTACATGAGATCTTATACCCTCTGCCCTCTCACCACTAGGGGGTGATGGGCTCATAACCATATATGGGCAGTCCGGATTTGCGGACTGAGACAGTGAAAATCATATAACAGTCATGTACATTTGAACATCTTGATATCTTGTTCCAGCGCTTCTGGGAAATTGGCCAAGTACATGCGGCCTTGTCTGGTTCCGTATCTTCTCTGAATTTCTTAGAACATCTCTTTCAGCCTTGGGATATCTGATGTAAGGTGACATTTAAGTTTTTTTTTCTCATTTGGAATTGAATAAAACTTGCATATAGGTATAAAAGCATAAAAAACACATATGGCAATATATATATATACCCTCACAAACCCCCCTAAAAAACTTAATATGGAGATCAAGCATCAGACCTTGCACTCTTCCTCGGTCGTCTCTCCCTTACGTCAGGGTTTCTCCACTGCCCGTAAGTCCCTACTCCTAAAAGGGAAGGAATCCCTACCTAACCTCAGAAGGAGGCCATGGATTCCCTGGGCTTATTTCCGGGCCTCCATACCCTCTATCTGTACAAGTTAACACCCCACAGGGTGTGCCCTCGCCGGAACCTAAGGTCTTCTGCACTTTCCCTAGGCAAATGAGAATTCCACTGACAGTCCATCTTATGAGACTGAGGCAGACACAGTACTAGTCCATCTCTCCATTCTTCTGGTAACGTATCTGGTTGTCATTATCGGAACTGGCTCTTCATCTTTTTTCAAACAAGGGAAATTTTGGTCATATTAAAGGGATAATACACAAACAGGAAATTACATACCCCACCTCTTTCTGCTAAAACCATATCCACGGCCACTCTATTTTGGAACGCCATGGATGCAGTGGGCCCTAACTGGTTAGCTAACCCTTGCAAAGCATCTCTGGTGTAGTTTACAAACCTCTGCTGATTGTAAAAGATATAATTCATCTAATCTACATTATTATTAACAGTGACAATAGCAAATAAGGACTCAAAACCTGCTTTAACCTGATCTCTAGAATTAAATTCATCTGGCACCCCCCTTGGCACTCCTATTGTATCTATGTATACATGTGGGTCAAAGTTACCACCTTGAGTGTCAACGTCTCTCTTAGCACGATGCGGTGTTGGATTCTCACCCTCAGTGTAGGCTTCATATTGCACATTTGATTGTATTAATTTGTTCTGAAACAGGGGCTAGTGTACAGTAGTCAAAGGTGTGTGTTAGAGGAATTGTACCAAATTATAGCATGTAAAGGATATACAGGATCATTAGTTTTTTCAGTGCGAAGTGTGGATCCAAGTGGGCTTTCCTTCGAGCTTGACTGCAGTTGGGTGAACAACATCTGGTAAGGACATTCAAACAGGGTTTCTCTCTTAAACCTTTTTCACATAGACCCTGTCACCTGGTTTTAGATTGTGACACTCATCTGTAGGACCTGAGAGAAAAGCAGAGACTACAGAATACATTATTGACAATTCCTTGGAGAGACCTATGACAAAATTAACAAGAAAATCATTCCCCAAACTCAGCTACTTTGGCATGTACCCTCCTAGAAAAAGAAACACTAATGGAAGACACTCAATTCAAAATTTGCCCATTTCCTCATTGCCTTTTGTATCTACTTTCCCACTACTCTGCGGATGGTAGGGTGTGTGAAAAACCTGGAATATACCCAAAACAGACATGATGTGTTGTATTATTTCACCTGTGAAGTGTGTACCTTTGTTTGACTCAATCACTTCCGGTACCCCATATCTGCAGATTACCTCATTCATGAGCTTCTGTGCGGTTACCTGCTTATTTACTTTGGTAACAGAGTAGGTCTCCAACCTGAAAAACATTAACAACAACAAGCACATATTCATGCTTCCCAACAAGTGGGAGCTGAGTGTAGCCAATTTGCAATCCCTGAAATGGGTAGAGTGGTCTAGGCAAGTGTGATGTGGCAAATTTACTTCTGCCCTGTTGCTTACGGCAAAGATCATGCAAAACTGGACAAATGATGCAGCAGCTACAGAAAACCAAGGAGCCACCCGTCCTTTTTCAAGCGTCGACATCATTGCTGCTTCGAGAGGTGTGTCTTTCCGTGCGTCAGCTGGGCCATCATGGGGCACAGGGACTATGGTGGGCAAGTTCTGTTGACTGTTCACCATACGCCGTACCTTTTTAGTCCATTTGTCTTTTTCTTAACTGTAAAGTCTTTAGCATATCAAAGTCCAAGTTCAAATCAAAGTCCAAAATTATTATCAAAGTCCAAGTGTAGTCAAATTCTTCTTTTCTTCTGTCTTCCACGGCTTAAGGGCCGCTGCTTTTGCTGTGTGGTCTATGATGGCGTTGCCTCTTGTTTCTCCGGTGTAGGAATTGGTGTGAGCTTTCCACTTTGTCAGGTAGAAAAAGGGCCTCCATGAGACTCTGCACCATTGCATCATTCTTAATTGGCTGTCCTGCTGTGGTAAAAAACTGTCTGGCCTTCCATGTTGGGCCGTAATCATGAGCTATGCCAAATGCATACCGGGAGTCAGTGTAAATGTTTGCCGTCTTACCTTCCTCCACTCTACACGCCTCCGTGAGTGCTTTTAATTCCGCTTCTTGTACTGCGACATGCGGAGACATTCTGCTTTTTAGGACATCTTGTTGTGTAACCACCGTATATCCAGTGTGGAGTCGTCAATCACCCTGGGTACCATCTATAAAAAACAACTCAAAATATGCATTATTAACAAGGGCTTTCAGTAACTTTTTAAACTTAAATTTTCTTGTTGCATCACTGCTAGACAATCAGGCTGGTATTCTATTTCAAATAGATCAGAACCTTGTTGCAAAAAATTTAAAAATTTAAAAATGACTTACAAAAAATTTAAAAATGGTTGACTTGCAATACCTAGATCACCTATGCCTTCTCCTCCCCCCCTTTGAAACAGGGTACGCAATTGGAACAAGAGCACCCGGTTTCAAGGTAGTATAACATTGTAAAAAGATTTGATGGAAGCAGATAAGGCCTGTAAGATGTTAGCACCTATAGCAGAAACATGAGTTACACCGGGGAAGAATAATCTACAAAACATCTATTAATATTGGAAATGTGATATCCCTTTAAGTGAATTCATTATTAGTCTGATCCTGCCTGCAATTTCTTATCAAAATCTGAGACAGGAGAAAAAAAACAAAGCAAAAAAACTAGCTGCTCAAAATTCTCCCCCCTCCCTTGTGCAGGAGGGATGAAACATTATTACGTACTATTACATCATCTAGCTCCACCCCTTCGATATTGGCACATTGCGTCCGTCTTCTCAACTCCATTTCAGCTTAACCGTCTACACGTCCACATCTCAACCAAGCAAAGTCCCATGCATGGGGTAGGACTTTTACCCCCAGTCAATTATCCACATCACACATTCCACCATAGCCTGAACACGGGTCACTAACTCTCATCCATCCATGCGCTCAAGTCTGCTCCGTCACCCCCCCATTGAGGTGTACCAGTACATGCAGATGCACGGACAAAAAAAGTTTGACAAACATACATACATCAGCTGAAAAACACTGAGGTGAGTGCTATTATTTTTATAAAGTACATAATTCTATTGAGATGAGATTGTGAATGAGCGCTATTTATGACAAATTATGTGAAAAAGTTTGCTGAGTGACTGAAATATTCTATATTTCTTATTTACTGAAGCTATTATATGCTGTATTAAACGCTGAAGTATTTAGTTTCTGTGACCCTGAATTTGGAGTGAGTTCTGAAAGCCCCCACCCTTTTTTAAAATAAATCTCTTATCTCTCCGCGACTATGAAACACAAACTGATTTGTTTTAGCTTAAACTATTGAAAAACATTTTGAAATCATAATTAACACATATCCTGGGACCTTGCAACATTCATTTTCAACCCCTGTATAAGTAAGAATATACATTAGAAATTACTATATTTCCCTGCCTACTAAGACAGTATAACTAATTAAATTCATTTCAATTCATTGCAAGCAAGCCAAGATATTAACCAAGGATGTTATTGTATTTTCTCTCTCGCTGTTATCTTCCTGACCTTGGAAGGCTACACAGAGTCGCAGCTATATGTCAACAGACTCTTCTCCCCTACAAGCAATCTCAGTTAACTATTTGCACATACAGTATATATATATACACACACATATATCCACCTAGTATGGATTATACATATTATCTATTATCTATCTTGTATTATACACATTTTCATCTCTTTCTTTACCAACAAATCACGTGCATTGTACTTCTCTCCCCTACCTAACTGCCAATATAACCTTCAATAGACACTCTCCTGACGCCCTCTTGATCACTTACTGTACTTTTCAACATTTCACTTACGGACACTTTCTTAAACAAATAATGTGTACATACGTAACTTACTCTGACTGTCTCTCTCTCTGCTTCTAGCAAACCTTGGTCTTCCAAGGCACCTCTCGGTCCTAAAGACCTCCTCCCAGACACCATTTTGTAATCTGCCGTGCGGGTCGGTCTGACACATTTTCATACAAGTTTTCTTACATTCTACAGATTCATCCACACGGCGGCAGCCCTTGAGGGGCTCTGTCTTCTTTAATAAGATCTTACGCATATTACAACAAAAACAACAAAAAATAACACGCTCCATAGAATGCATCCCTCTTAATTTTCAAATTGTCAGCCCCTTATATACCGGCAGACAACCGAGGGTCCCTTCTCCTTATGGAACCAGTCCCATAAAAATGCATCTCTCTGAAATCAAATCGCTAGCCCCATATATAAGGCAAACCGACCGAGAGTCCCTTCTTTCTATGAGACATCTCACAAAATGCATCCCTCTCTGCTAAACCATTAACAACTAACTAAACTAACCTGAGGGTCCCTTCTCTTGTGAGATCAAATGAAAAGTAAGAGAAAAAAAAATTCTGCAGATACAACAAACAATCTCCACTATCGCTAAAACGCTACGGACTTCAACAACAAATAGACTACAGACTAGTTTGTGGGTGAGCCATTGGTGCGCATATCACGGTCAGTGGTCCATGACGGCAAACCCGGAGCCCACAGGAGTTACCGTGTAGAACTCTTAACCCAACCCGTCCGGTCACAAACCACAGATTGTCCATCCCGCTGCAAGACTCCGCAGTGTAAAACACAACATAAATATATGTTTGTCTTACCTGGAGTTCTTGTGAGTTGATCAGGCTCGGTTTGCAGCAGGACGATTTCTCAGTAGCGTGGATCCGGGTGAATTGCGCTGTAAGCTCCGATTTTACCGCCCCACGTTGGGCGCCATTTATGAGGGTTAAAATTCTAAGTGCAACACCAATCCGGCCCACCCCACTTGCCCCGTTGCCGGCCGTAAGAAGAGACACCACACACAGGAGTCTGGTCTAGCTCCTCACACGGGAGAAAAAACTGCGCACTTTATTACAGATTACATGAGATCTTATACCCTCTGCCCTCTCACCACTAGGGGGTGATGGGCTCATAACCATATATGGGCAGTCCGGATTTGCGGACTGAGACAGTGAAAATCATATAACAGTCATGTACATTTGAACATCTTGATATCTTGTTCCAGCGCTTCTGGGAAATTGGCCAAGTACATGCGGCCTTGTCTGGTTCCGTATCTTCTCTGAATTTCTTAGAACATCTCTCTCAGCCTTGGGATATCTGATGTAAGGTGACATTTAAGTTTTTTTTTCTCATTTGGAATTGAATAAAACTTGCATATAGGTATAAAAGCATAAAAAACACATATGGCAATATATATATATATACCCTCACAGCATGGCTTAGGACACGTGGCATACTAATAAGACAAAATCTTTTCTACTGATAGGGGGTCCAAATACTTTGATTGGACAGTGTACACCCTACAGAAAAAAGACTACTTGTACAAATTGGAAAAATGACTTTTAGAGACTGTAACAATAGCAAAATGTAAGTATTGTTCTTGCTCTCTATTATCATCTATTACTCCTTACTGTTTTGGAGTTAAGGTTCTTATACATCTTAGCTGTTGGCTGAACCTTTTTTTCTCCCAACATGGAGGCCCCTATATACCCTGTTTCCCTGAAAATAAGACATACCCTGAAAATAAGACATAGCATTATTTTCCAGAATTTTTGAGGATGCAAAATGATTTTTCAGGCTTTTTGAGGATGCTTATAATATAAGCCCTACTCCAAAATTAAGCCCTGCTAACAGCTAATTTAAGAAGTCAATTTAAATAGTGTCCAGGCAGCTATACATGTAAAAAAGTTAAACCTTTTTGAACAAAAATTAATATAAGACACTGTCTTATTTTCTGGGAAACACAGTATATACGATAGCCTCTAGTCTGACCAAAGTTTATAGGTTCAGATAAGTTTAATGAACAGCTGTTCTAAATCCCTTGATTCTTCTGCAGCATTCACTTCAGCCCGCAGCAGTGCCAGAAACGAATTCTCACTACCTGCAGTCACCTGATCCTTAAAGAAACACACCAAATTATATTAATATTAAAATTAAAGGGAGCCGTGGGTATCACCCTTCTACATCTTCAATAATCCCTCCCTGTCTCCTGCTCTCCACCACCTGCTTTTCCTACGCTAAGCGTGCAGCTCTCTTGGTTCTCACTGATGGCAGTTTCTAAAAAGTATGCTATGGAGTAGGGGCTTTTTAGGACAAAGGGGTTAGTAATATTACATGGCCATTTCCTTTGCCTTGTTACCTAACATCTCTAGAGTGGAATCTCTCAGAACCTGGGCCGCCTCCTCCATGGGCCACCCCTATTGGAATATTCACCAATCCTGTGCTGTCAGACAAAGGGTATATGAAAATCATATGTGTGAGCATTAGGTATAAAGGAGAGGACCACACAGGCATATCCAAGTACAGAAGCCATCAATATGCTCCCAGATGTACAGCTGACAGTGGGGTCTGGCGGTGGGATGTCACCAGGTGTAGAGCCGACAACGGGGTCTGGTGGGAGGATGTCACCAGGTATAGAGCTGACAATGGGGTCTGGTGGTGGGATGTCACCAGGTGTAGAGCTGACTACGGGGTCTGGTGGGAGGATGTCACCAGGTATAGAGCTGACAATGGGGTCTGGTGGTGGGATGTCACCAGGTGTAGAGCTGACAACGGGGTCTGGTGGGGGGATGTCACCAGGTGTAGAGCTGACAATGGGGTCTGGCATTGGGATGTCACCAGGTGTAGAGCTGACAATGGGGCCTGGTGATGGGATGTCACCAGGTGTAGAGCTGACAATGGGGCCTGGCGGGAGGATGTCACCAGGTGTAGATCTGATAATGGGGTCTGGTGGGGGGGATGTCATCAACCAATCAGTACGGACATTGCAGCTTCTAAACCTTCCAGAGTCTACTGTTGGCCTTGTTATTGGGAGATGGAAGCCACCCGGTGTGTGTGGTGCTGCCACGTACAGGGAGACCTTGTAAACTGTCAGAACATGGGCAACGAAGTCTTGTACCAGCTGTGAAGGCATCACACACATCATCAGCTGAAACACTTGCCCCAGAAGTCTCACTGGCCATTAGAATATTCATTAGTACCAGAACCATCCATAGATAACTGTATGCGAAGGGTAACCATGGACAAGTGTCTGCACTCAAGCCCAACATCACAGCAGTGAATGCACAGAGGTGCCTGTGATGGGGCTTGGAATGTTATTCTTGGACTGTGAATGAGTGGAAGCAAGTGTTGTGGACAGATGAATCACAATAACCATCTTCTGATCAGATGGCCGCTCTTGGGTGTGGCGGTTGCCTGGAGAGGGGGTTTCTATGTGACTGCATTGTCCCAACAGTGAAGTTCGGAGGAGGGTCTGTTATGGTGCGGGGAGGTTTCTGCTGGGAAGGACTAGGACCATTGGTTATAGTGAAGACCACCCTCACCGCCAACGAGTACAGAGACATTCTGGGCAATGTGGCATCACCTACCCTGTGGCAATAATTGGGTACAGCTGATCGAGCACTGTATTATATGGCATGCAGTATTAAGGCTTTGTTTGAGGAGCAGAACATCTACAAACTTCATTGGCCGACCCAAAGTCCAGATCTCAATCTCATCAAGCCTCTTTGGGACAAGCTAGAACACTGTATCCATGCACAACCATCACATCACTATCTGAAGCTCTCCTTGAGGAATGGAGGTAAATCCCTCCACACATCTATTGGAATTTGCTGGAAAGCAGCTGAGGAGGATTACTGAAGTCATTGAGGACAAAGGTGGCCCAACAACATACTGAAAACTTTGAATAAAGTTGAATTTCATCACCTTCTATGTGCATCCCAATACTTTTGTCAACATAGTGTATATGATGTAGCTGCAACACCAAAAGAAACAATGCTCCATACATACTGTTGATTTCAGGTAGGAGCGTGGAAGGTCTACGAAGATTGAGACATCTGGGTTACCAAACATCAAAATCCGTCTTTCGTGATATATTCGGTTTTTCCATTATTTGACATATTTCCTGTCTTACGGCTCGTAGTTTATTGCAGCGTACACAGAGCCATTTTTTTCTATTAAACCCAAAGCAGATTTATTTGAAGCGAAGGCAACAACATTCGGAAGGGTTTATGGAGAAAATCCATATCTTATCGTTAGCATTGAGCCATTTTATTTCTATGCTTCATCTTTGTTAAATTTGGGATCCATTGAATTATCGTGAGCTAACAAGACATGGAAATGGCCTAAATGGATAATAAAAATTCAATTGTTACCGAATTTAATAGAAAAGTGCAAAGGAAACATCCTGTAACTTTTGTTCTCCGTAATCTAAATTGAATCTGTACGCAGAGGATTGACTGATGTGGGTTATAGGAGGCCTCAATCTGTTTGGAAGTTATAAGCAAATATTGATGCAAAAGATAATTGATCAGAAAGGAAAGGCAAAGAATAAACAGTCTCATATTAACCAATCGGCCGCAGAGCTGGAGGAAGAAAAGAATAAATCACTTTATTTCTATTCCTTATCTGCTCCTTGTTACTAGATAGCCTGGAATCCTGCCTTCCCGGTGGTGGTGGCGGCACATCTGCCGGGGGAGCGTGATAAATCTGCTAGAATATTTCTATCATTTGAGTTTTCGCTGCTTGTCTGCTTATTTATTCAAGGCTGGAAGGAACTGTGGAGCATTGATCAATGATAACCCGAAGAGTTAAAGGAGAAGTGACATGAAAATCTATATTTCAATGCTGCCGTTGTCTTTTGTGACATAGGAACTGAAAGGAACATGTGTCTGTGAGGGATGTTCTACAAGATCTTACCGGGAATCACACAAGATCTTACCCTAAAACCAGTCACCACTTGGATAGGTGCCTTATATTAAGGCTTCTTACATATACTTTAATGCTGCTCAAATTATGGGTATAGTTGCACCCCATTACCGAATTACTCTGTGGAAGTGAGACTTTTAGATAAGAAGGTCATATGGGAGGTGCATAGAGAAGAATGAGCCCCATAGCAAGGTCAAAAGTCTCTGATGCTGGTTGATGCCATCCCAGGAGGAGCTGGTATTTCCTACCCCTCCTTCCCACCCATTGTAGATGAGAAGGTCTTCATGAGCAAATCGGACCTATAGAACCCAAATTCGGGTTGATGTTTGAAAAGCTCAGTTTGACGAGGTCCCAAACCTCAGGCAATTTGTTACTGCTCAACCATAAGTACATAAAAACCTCTAAAACTAGTTTTGGACACTGTCTAAGATGGTGTGTGGGGCTGCTTCAAAGGATGTAGCTTGGTGGTTAGCACTGTTGCCTGCAATACTGCAGTCCTAGGTTTAAATCTGACCAAAGGTAATATCTACATGGAGTTTTCCAGTTCCATGTAGATGTTGTCCTTTGTGAAATTTCATCCTAAGACCCCAGCACTACAAGGCACAGTGCTAACCACGGAGCTACATCCTTAAAGCCCCCATCACCAGTTTTCAACACTAATCTTAGGCGTTTTATGAACTTCTGGTTTGGTTTGAACTCATTCCGACTGAACCAAACTTTTTGACACAATTGGATGAACCAGTTGAACTATATGGGACATGAATAATTGTAGCTAAGGGTGGCCATACACCATAAGTAGCCGTTGACAAGTGGTCATTTGGTTTTCTATCTTAATGTCAGCTGGACTAAGTGTACATGCGTCTTCAATATGTTCTCAATAAGCAAAGGGAAATAAATCACTGCCAGATACCTCTGGCGGTGGCTTATCTCCCATAACAACAAAAGATTGAAGCATGCCGAAATTCAACACACTTGATCCATCTTTTTCCCAGCATCTGCCATTGGGGGAGAGTCAGGTCACTGCCTTACACATTAGATAGTTGGCTAATACCTCTGAAGTTGATAGATTTGGATGATGTTCATCTAGTATGCATGGAAACCTTAAGATATATCAGTTGTTTCAAGGCAGTAGCGTCTACAAAAATATCCCAGCTGATAGCTATAGTCATTGGTCCTGCTTCTGGAAGCTTTGTAGACCAACAGTGGTTACTGGTGGAATCTTATCTGGCCACACACAATCCCCCTGCATTTGTTGATATGAACGAACAAGACTGGACAGTGAAACATCCTGAAATGAACACACAAAATTGCATTCTAGAGAGGTTTGCTTCTAGAGAGTGAGTCCTCTAGGAGGGTCTTCTATAATCTAGTCCTCTGGAGAGGTTTCCTTATTGAATTTGGTCTTCTAAAGTGGTTTGCTTCTAGAGGGTTGGTTATCTAGATACTGTGTTTCGCTTAAAATAAGGCCTACCCCAAAAATAAGCCCTGGTTACATTTCATTAAAAAAATCAATTGGAATACATTACCCAGCAGGCTTGGTCCAAGTCTCTCTCATTGCTCTCCAAACCCCCTACGCGGTTTCCACAGTCCTTGGTCGCCCACACAAGATCACTTCCTGGTTACGGGATTCATAAATCTCATCTCCACGAAGCGATGGATGTGATTCCTTCTTTGAGCGCTGCATTGATTGGCTGAGCAGTGCTCGAAGAACCAATCCCAGCCATCGCTTCGAGGAGGTGGGATTTATAAATTGGCTGAACTGCTGATTAGTCAATTCATAAATCCCGCCTCCACTAAGTAATGGCTTTGATTGGCTGAGCAGCGCTTGAAGGACCCATCAAAACCATCCCTTCATGGAGGTAGGAAACCCGCTTCCATGACATGATGGCTGTGATTGAATCTTCAACCGCCATGGCTCAGCAAATCTATGCAGCCATTGCGTCATGGAGGCGGGATTAATGAATCCCGTAAACAGAAAGTGATCCTGTGTGGCTGGCCAAGGCTTTCAGAACAGCGTCGTGCTCTGAAGAGCAGTAGGAAGGACCTAGACTGAGCCTGCTGGGTAAGTAAAATAAGACATTTGTTGAATATAAGCCCTAGCTCCTCTTTTGGGGCAAAAATAAATATGAAACACTAACTTATTTTGGGGGAAACACAGTAGTTAGTCTTCCAGAGAGGTCACCCCCTAGAGAGATCCTCTTTGAGAGAGGTTTTTTTCTAGAGAGTTGGTCCTCTAGCAGATAGTATTCTAGAGGGCTCAAACTTGGGACCTCCTGCACTCCAGTCAGCAGCTCTCTCCACTAAGCCATCCTGGACTTGAACAGCTCCTCTGCTGAATACCTAGCCATGCTTCTGTGTTTCTCTGAATGGCTTCTCTCTCTCTGTTTCCCTGTCTTGGCTCTGTCCTGCTCCTAATTAGTGACATCATATAAACCTGGCCTGATCTCTCCTCCAGCACGTGATTATTAGCCTTGATTAAGCTCCATTCCTGCCTACTCCTCTGCTATCAAAATATAGATCTACAAATACCGACCGTTGGCTTCCCTGGACTACTCTCTAGACCTGCGGCTACCACACCTATGGCTCCAATCCAATGCCTGAACATTACACAGGTAGTATTTCAGAAAGGTGGTCTGCTAGAGAGCTGGTCCTTTAAAGAGACTGATTCTCAAGAGAAGAGCTATTCTAGAGAGGTATTACTCTAGAGAGATGGTCTTCTAGATGGTAGTCACCTATAAAAGTAGTACTCTAGTGAAGTGATTTTCTAGAGAGGTCGTTCTTGCAAAAAAAGATGACCAGCATCTGAGTAATAGTATATGATGGATGTAAAACCCATCACAGGAAATATGGATAAAGAAGTGGTCTTTTGGATAGGTTTATTGTAATTCATGAATGAGTTGGATCCACTTTTGAGCTGTTCTTACTACACTATCCTGCCAGAAGTACATGGAAACCTAAGTAAGAATCAGAAGTTGAATTTATTTCCATATGTTAATACCTAGTTGGGCTCTTATGGCCCTAATGACATGGTATTCTCTCTGTGGCATACTTTCTACTAATATCTTGCACTTTAGCTGGTATTACCCTCCATTCATCCTGCAAACATGTGATGAGTTCTCTCGAAGAATATACATGGCCCATCTACAATGGTCTAAAGAGCATCGTCATTGGACAATAGAGCAATGGAAGAACATCTATAGAGTGATGAATCATACTACTCCATCTTCAGATCAGATTGACGTACCTGGGTGTGGAGGATCCTGGGGAATGCCTTTTGCCTGAGTGTGTTGTATCAACAGTTAAGGTGGTGGTTCTGTTATAGTCTAGGGATATGTTACATAGCATGGACTTTTTCTGTTGGTTGTTGTGGCAAGAACTACGAACATGGAGGTGACCCTGACATTCTAGGCCATAATGTGCTGCTGACAATGTGGTAATACTCTTGAAATGATCGGCCATACTTCCAACAAGACAACGTACCTTGTCTTGGATTTGTATCCAACGCTGTTTTACGTTGGTTTGAGGATATGCATGTTCTATGATTGGACTGGCTGCAACCTGATCCCTACTGATCATCTCTGGGATGAACTGCAACGTCAGATCAGGAAATATGAACAGCGTCCATCTTCTTTGAGAGAACTTGCCAGATGCTTGCAGGACGAATGGAGGGAAATATCAGCTGAAGTGTTTCAGACGTTACTAGAAAGTATCCACGGAGAGTATCCAATGTCATTAGGGCCGAAGGAGCCCCACTAAGTATTATCATATGGGAATAAATGCTACTTCTGATTCGTGCTCAGCTGTCCAATTACTTCTGGCAGGATGGTGGATTACTGGTCCTTCCACTTGGGCTAATAGATGAATGCTTCAAGCGGGGAGACCATTCTATGTTGTGTATAAGTATTATATTGATGGAAACATCCCCTTTAAATACAGTGCATTTCTAAATACATTCTCGCTTATAGTCTACTGGAGTTGATGTGTAAACTGTCTATTATATCGAGCTCCTGCATGCCGTGTGTGGGCGGTGGATCCACTTTCTGGGAAATTGATGAGATTGATGTAATAAAATGAAATGCAAAATACAATTCTGAGCGTATCCCAAGAACATTGCTATCATTCATGTCACGTTAATGTAGTATACTGCATGTGTGCAAGTAATTGTCCTACCGTTTAATAACAGCGCCGCACAGATATACCAGACCGGCTGACACCAATTCCTCCATTCCATTAAACCTCAGCACGAAAAGTTTACTTGGAAAGATTTAATAATGCTTCCATCATTTTTAGTGGCGATCTACTTGACTTTAAAGTGTAATATTTCCCAGATTACACATGGTTCTCCTGATTTATGGGAGCGTTTTATGCTTATTATTTTCTGTTTATCCCCTTCAGTAAAACCTCCCAAGTGGTTCATAAACTAATTCTGCTTAAACCTTTGCAAACCTCCTCTGTTGTTATAAATAAGATTCTGGTTCCCGGGGGAAGGAACGTGGGAAGAATTAATCTCAGCAGGATATGTCAACTGGAAGCTTTAAAGTGCATGTTATAATTGTGTACATCATCAGGTATCTTTAGGTGTATCACACCCCTGATACAGATTACAGCACAACCAGGGGGCGACCATTCATGGTCAACTGCCTGGGAGATCAGCAATAGGCAATGGTTGAGTAAAATGGCCCTATTATACCATTACATAGGATTCTACCCCAAAATATAAAGTATTGTGTACAATTAGAGGGGTTGCCCAGTTGTAAACGACTGATGGGCATTAAAAGTAGATTAGTACGGGCCAGCCACCCAGGATCCCCATCGATCATCAGTTTGCTGGGCTGATACTAATCGTGCACTGAGCTGATTTTTGTGGGAAGCAGACAGTAACATGGTGCGTTAGGCTAAAAAATATATATCCATCCAGTTCAGCCATAACTACCCCCCCCTTCCCTCTCCAATGTTGGAGGCAAAAAAAAAATCACATGGTAGAAGCCAATTTTCTCATTTTAAGGGGGGGGGGGGGGGGTGGGGGACTTCTTCCCAACTCCAATCTAGCAATCAGATTAATCCCCGGATCACCAACTCTTCTGAAGTAATCAGTGACATAAGATGTAATATCATTACACTCAAGAAAGGCGTCCAGGCTAGAGATGGGAAGGTCTGGAAAAAAACTGGAAAAAAATTGGGAAAATTGTTTTTTCCAAGTTTTTTTTTCCAAAAGCCATTTTTTATGTTATATAGCTTGAATAACATGTCACATATATTATTTATAATTGAAAAAGAACATATTCTACACATTTTTCCCCCAATTTTTCCAGAAAAAAAAGGTTTGGGAAAAAAACGGGAAAAAAAAGTTTTTCCCCCAAACTTTTTCATTTATTTTCCAGGCCTTCCCATATCTAGTCCAGGGCCTTCTTAAAGTCTTTTAGTGAATAGTAGTATTAAGTGGTATTACAGGCAAAGTTCCCATTTAAATGAATGGCCTGCTATACGAAATCTGGCCACTGCGGTGTGAATGGAGCTATCTGCTTCCTGTAGAAATCAGCTTGGTGCATGAGTACACTGTCCCAATCAACAGCTGATTTCTGATCTACTATTGATGGCCTATCCTAAGAATATAGGCCATGAATAGTTAATATACACTGAATATCCCCTTTATTAGAGCCATGTGACAAGTTTTCTGTGGATCAGTTTCAGGGCTTAGTCAGACGGGCGTTTTTTGCCGCGATTTGCGCATGCGCATGCGTCCGGCGATTTTTTAAAACCATTGCTTCGCAATGGTATCGGACACATGAGCGCTTTTTATGCGCTCGTCCGAAAAATTATAGAACAAAAAATCGCAGATCGCACCTATCTGCGATCTGCGATTCCTGTTCGCTTCTGTATATGCGCTCAATGGGGCCGGCGGCAGCAGCGCCGACCCCATTGAGAACATATAGAAGACAAATCATTCTTCTCTGCCACAGCTGTAACATCTGTGGCAGAGAAGAACGATGTTTGCCCATTGAATTCAATGGAGCGGCAATACAGCCGCTCCATTGAAAGCAATGGGCTGCCGGCGTGCGCGGGGTTAATTGTCGGGAAGGGGTTAAATATATAAACCCTTCCCTGCAATTCATGCTAAAATGTGTTAAAATAAAAAAAAATTGTATACTCACCTTTCCGCTGCAGCCGGAGTCCAGCCGCGGCCGCTGTCAGTTCTCCTGAACTGCTTCTCGGCACTATTCAGCCGGCGGGGCTTTAAAATCCCCGCCTGCTGAATGATCTGCTCTGATTGGTCACAGCCTGACCAATCAGAGGCCGGTTTCACTCACACACCCATTCATGAATTCATGAATGGGTGAGTGACTGCTGCCTCTCAGCGCTGAGCCAATCAGGGGGCAGGTCTGACTCACACCCCCTTCACACCCACTGCAGGACGGCTGCCCGGAGCTGCAGGCAGAAGGTGAGAATGCAATTTTTTTTTATTTTAACACATTTTAGGATGGATTGCAGGTAAGGGCTTATATATTTAAGCCCTTACCGACAATTCATCCCGGGCTCGCCCGCAGCGCATTGCTTTCAATGGAGACGGCTGTATTGCCGTCTCCATTGAATGCAATGCGCTGGACAGCTCCGGCCCGTTTCTAATGAAACGCGGCTAGGAGCAGATTTTCGGGCGATTTGCGGGCGACTTGCGCGCACCGGTCACGCGATTTGCGGATGCGCATCCGTCATGCGATCCGCAAATCGCGGCAAAAAACGCCCGTCTGACTAAGGCCTCAGTGTGAATCTACAATGGAATGACCTCTTATATAAATCCCATTTTTATGCTAAACATATTTTTAAAGAATTTTGGGTGATTTTTTGACATTTTCGAGGTCACAATCTATATTTAAAGAAAATCTAAAACCCTGCAGTTCACACACTGACCACTAGGCCTAATAATAATCTGACACTTCTTGTTCTGTAGAGAAAACTTAGATATAGCAGAGGTTTCTCTTCACTACCGTTCTAAAACCCTCTGAAGTGCTTGATTCACATGCGGCAAATTTGGTGCAGATTGGTCCAATCGTGTCGCCGTGCGTAAAGAACAGACAACAGAAATCCATTTTTATATCTATATCTGTAGGTGACACATTCCCTTTAACCCCTTAAGGACCAGGCATTTTTTAGGGATTTTACCCCTGTGGTGATTTTACTGCTTTATTTTTTCTTAAGCGGCCAGAATAATTTTTTAAACAACTGAGAACCCGACCTTCTCCTGCTAGATTACAGGAATAGGGGCTTTAATCCTGCGCCATATTTTTTACTATGGCCCAGGATGAAAGCCCAGGACCAAGCACCGTAAATTTACAGTGCTTGGTCCTTTAGGGGGTTAAAGGGTTGTATGAGATTAGAAAGACCTAGCTTCTTCCATTCTCCCAAAATGTGTCCCTCCTGTCCACAGACTAAATCTGAAATGTAAGTTAATGCTGCAATTAAGTTGCAATACCAGATGTGGCCTATGGGCAAGAGGGCACTGTTTATGGACGGAGGCAGTTATGTTGTTCTAATCTCACACATTCTCTTTAAGTACCTGGTATGTATAACAAATGTGAGAGATAAAGGCTTGTACAAGCAGCTGGTATCATGGCGGATCCCTCGGCCTTGATAGAAGAGGTGACAGTACTCATTTCGCTCTCCGGAGTCACCGCAGGCCCAACTATCCGGCTATTTAAAGCCTTTTTATCTCCGGAGTCCGGGTGATTTGTGTTTGTTCAAAGCATTTCTGATGGTAAATATGGAAATGACCGAGCCCCGGAGATTGGGTTTTGTAGCGGTAAGCACCTTTTCTCTCTCTTCAGCCTGATAGATTTTCTGCCTGGAAAACACAGAGGAAATAGGGAAAAGTTAGAGATAACAGAAAACATATTACTAATTGAGATTAGTGGAGGATGAGAGGGAGGGGGGCACTTACTTATGATTGTACCGATCACAGACAGCAATGGAAAAAAAACGCCATTCTGATCAATACAAAACTTAATGGAAGACGAGATATTCTGTTCTTTCAGAGGAAAGCAGAGAACAAGCAAAAAACGAGCAAGCGATTCAGCGCGTTTCCATGAATTTTGGTGTTTCATGCTCGCTGAATCATCGCGTGAAGGTCAAACAAATCAGACTAAAAACACTTGAACTCTAAATTTATAAAACATGAAGATTACTTTTCTAGATTATTTCTATTTTTGGATATTTTGAGTATTTTCGTTCATTTTTTTCTCATCTGTAAGATCAGATTTTTAGATATTTTTTGCAATCATCTGATGGAGTATTTAGCCCCAAAATCCACACTGCGAATGTGCAGATTTGAAAATAACCGAATACTGATTTTGCATGAAAATCTGCAGTTAGTAGCGCAGAATTTCCAGCATATTCTGCAACACAGGTGAAGTTCTAACATGATGGCGGTAAATTTACTGCTTTACCATAAGGGCGAGCACCCACTGGCGATTGCGTTTTCCGTGGGGAAAAAACACAGCGTTTTCGCCGCGTTTCCCGCGATTTTTCCGCGTGTTTTTCGCGGCGTTTTTCGCGGCGTTTTCGCGGCTTTTCCGTTAATTTCCATTGACATTCATGGGTGCATTAGGAGAGAAATAAGGACACATATGCAACTGACAGTTCCTATGTTAAAAACGCAAACGCAACGCAAAAAAAACGCCAGTGGACAGGAACACATGTTATCTCTATGCCTGTGCAGGAAAAACGCAAAACGCAGGTAAAAAAACGCCAGTGGGTGCTCGCCCTAATGCACAAGTGGGAGAATAACAATGGAAGTTTGCCAGTTATGGTGTCAGGGATCGAACCCAGGACCTCCTGTACTCCAGTCAGCAGCTCTCTCTGCTGAGTCATCCAGCCTGCTGGACAGCTCCCTTGCTGGACCTTAGCCTGGTTCCCATACCCCTGATCCAGTCCCCTGTTTTGGCTTCGCCTTGACTCCTGATTAGAGCCACTATATAAACCTGGCCGTGTCTCTCTTTCAGTGCGTGATAGACGGAAGATATAAAAACTCCAGCGCTCCAGGGGGCAGACCGTAAATGGAATATAAAGCGCTGGGGTTTTTATATCTTCTGACTATTTTGCTCTCTCCACCTGATTTGGATCTGGAGTCCCTATTGATGCTCTCCTTCAATTTTTGGATGCCCATGTGACCAGGGAGGACATATTTGCATATTTCTTTATTATCAACTACCAAGACGTCAGGCGTGACGGACTGTCCTAACCCAGGGGAGCCCATTCATGCCAGGTAAATCACTTTCCATTCCATGCATACAGTGTTATACTATCTTTAATATTAATCCCAGGAGTGCTGCCTTTCCTGATTTTTTTTCCTTCAGTGCGTGGTTATTTGCTCCCAGTCTGCAACATAGCTACCCTCATTCCTGCTTCTTCATTTATTGACTGACACTACTTGTAAACTGACCTTGGCATTCCACAACTCCACTACTTGCCTACTCCTCCTGTACCACAACAGATACTGCTTGTGCATCGACCTTGGCTTCCCACGACTCCGCTACTTGCCTGTTCCTCCTATACCACAACAGATACTACTTGTGCATCGACCTTGGTTTTACATAACTCCTCTACTTGCCTGCTCCTCCTGTACCGCAACAGATACAACTTGTGCATTGACCTTGGCTTTCCATGACTCCGCTGCTTACCTGCTCCTCCTGTACCACAACAGATACTACTTGTGCATCGACCTTCGTTTTACATAACTCCTCTACTTTCCTGCTTCTCCTGTACCACAACAGGTACTACTTGTGCATCGACCTTGGCTTTCCACGACTCCGCTACTTGCCTGCTCCTCCTGTACGCAACAGATACTACTTGTGCATCAACCTTGGTTTTCCATAACTCCTCTACTTGCCTGCTCCTCCTGTACCACAACAGATACAACTTGTGCACTGACCTCGGCTTTCTATGACCTCCACTAGATCCACAACGGTTACAACCTGGTGACTCCAACATAGAACCGAACTGTTACATATGATCTGAGTAGTTGTATTTAAAGGGGTTGTTCCAAGATAGAAAGTTATCCCTTATGCACGGGATGGGAGATACTTTTTTGATCAGTGGAGATCCAATCACTGGGACCGGCCACCACCAATCATGAGAATGGGGGTCTTAAAGATCCCCACATAAATAGAGAGGCTGTCACACATGTGTCCTGCTTCACAATTTGTTTAATTCTATGGGAGTGCCGGAGATGGCCCAGTTCAAGTGCTAAGCAATATCCTGTGCTCGCATGCAAATGAATGGAGTGGCTGTGCTCAAACATTCACGTGGAGAGCTTCTGGACCCTCATTCTTGGAATTGGACCCCCACTGATCAAAACATTATAAATTTCTATCTTGGCCCAACTCCTTTAATTTAACCCTCTGGTTTCAGGACAAAATTCTGTCCCAGGACAGGAGGTGAAGAGGGATATAACATCTGCATATGTTCTTCTTTGCCATTCTTCCGATCCACTGACTTTGGGTCCCAATTTTGACCACCCAAGATGACCAATGCAATTTTCAGACTACCTAATCCCCCACAGAGCATTGCTAGCATTAGACTACCAATGCACTTTGCCTGCTCTCTGATTGGCTAGAGTTGCTCTCGTGATCAGCACTGGCCAATCAGAGATCATTGGCCAGTACTGATCAGTGTGTATTAGTTAGTTAGAAAATTGCTTGGATGGACGAAAATGGGGCCCGCAACCAGCAAATTGGAGGGCATCAGAGAAAAACAATTGCAAGTTATATATCTCTCCCCCTCCAAAAATGGAAGGTGCCTTTAAGAAATATTGCAATGAGCATGGACCTAGGTTGCTAAGGGTCTAGCAAGAAATGTAATTTCAATGGCTAATAGTTGATTTTTTGCAAAAAATTTTTTTTTTATGTTTTTGGGACCTGAACTCCACCATCATCTCAGATATCATCCCCCTGCCCCCAGATCTCTGCTTATATAATGGTTTATGTCATCTGTGATCTCTTAGTGATAAACATATAAGCTTATAGTTGAAGTTTATTGCCCTTTTAAGTCTCATTTGCCATTCGCTCATGTACGTCACGTGCAGATTTGCTGTGGTTTAGTGCACAAGGCTCGGTAGTAATCACAAAGTCACTGATAACACTTCAGCTCCTGACAGCCCCGTTTTAGAGGCGGTAATAAATTGTATCATCTAATCTCGCTCTCAAGAGTCAAATAAACTTGAAAGATGCATGTGACAAATGAAAGATGATCATTTAATGGCATCACAAACCCGACGGCGCTGCGGCGGCACAGTCAGAGTTAAATCTATTACCTGGCGCAGTTTAAATAAATAATAAAGCCTTCCCTTCGGTTACCAGCGATAGTGACATTTACTGGTGATTAATTGGTCGGATGCGTTTGGTTTATTTGTTGTCACGCACATCTGAATGACAATTTGCTGTCTGATTTTTTTTTTGCTATCTGTTTAATATGATGTTTTTATAGCGGATGTAGCAGAGATGCAACAGATGTTCCTCAAGATTGATGTCCGTTTCCTTCCTTTCATGGTGCTTAGTGGAGCGCTGCGGCATGTGACGAAAAAAAAAACAATTGCAATATGCTTTTTAGACTCAGAACATGTATTAGTATTACGCTATAGAGCCGGCGTCAGTCCTACGTGTATGCGGCTCATTGAAATTTGGCAAATATCATGCAAAAAATGGCGAGCACAGACACTCCAATGCTGCGTTTACATGGAATGACTAGCATTCGGAAAATCGTTTGGTCTAAATGTGAGCCAATGACTAAACGATGAATGAGAATTGTGCTCTCCTCGTACGGCGTCCAGTTTCAGCCGGCATAAAAATCAGCGCCGCCTCAGGCAGTTTAAACACTGATTGCTCAGTGTTTCACATAGGAATGTGCATAATACCCAAAAGAGAATGCATGGCCTTATAAGTCTCCTCACTCACCTTCTTGGTGCTCTCCCTAAGGAGAGATGTTACTCTTCCCAACCCACATAGGCATGTTCATATTACTCAGAGGAGTAAGCATGGCCTTATAAGTCTCCTCGCTCACCTTCATGGTGCTCTCCCTAAGGAGAGATGATACCCTTCCCGACCCACATAGGAATGTGCATATTACCCAGAGGAGCAAGCATGGCCTTATAAGTCTCCTCACTCACCTTCTTGGTGCTCTCCCTTAGGAGAAACGATACCCTTCCCAACCCACATAGGAATGTGAAACGGGCTGCCCCAGCACGGAAAAGCTGGTGATGCCATCACCGGCTCGTTCGTTTGGGCAAACAAGAATCGTGAGATTCTCAGCCCATGCAGAAGAGGAATAAGACTGCAATGTAAAAATAGTGAAAATTTATTCCAGATGCAAGCAGATTGGCAACGTTTCGGGCGAACTCCTTTATCAAGCTTGTGGAAGTGTGTGGACAAGGGACCAAAGGTGGTCTACTGGATCCTGTTTTAGACTCCTTAGTCCTCATCAGTGCAAATGATGGAAACGATGGGGAATATTCCTAAAAATGTTTGCGCCAGGATTTTGGCATTAAAAAGTCACAAATTTTTGCAAAACCTCAATCACACAAAAATATGCAACTTTTCAACATCTCCCACCACCACCGGCACTTTGGTGAAAAGTAACCGGGGTTGGTAAGAGAAGGTCTTCCGAGGCCCGTTGTACTCACTATAATTTATGCTATAAAGTAAAGTAAATTATAGTGGAAATCTATGACTGTTTTTACCTTGTGCAGATTACAGGAGGAGGCGCAGGGGAGTCCCAGGATGTGCCAAGGCTCGTATCCTTTATACTTTTGGCACACCTTACTCCTTACTCTAGCAGCACTCATCTAAGACTGATGTGAAAAATGCCAGGTAAATGTGCCCCTATGGTTCTAAAAACACAGAGAAAGGGGGAAATTTATCAAGACTGGCATTTCAAACGCCGGTCTTTATATAATTTCCGCTACTGCATGACGCACCCAATATATAAAGAAGTGAACATCTCTTTATATATTCCGCACATCTCAGGCTGCACAGACATCTTGGAGCAGGTGGAGATTTCTGATAGAATTTATGCCATTTATAATATGTTGGTCCAGGGCAGCCACACCCCCTCCTGGCAAGCCACACCCCTCTTTAGGAAAAGTGCCATGCTGGAACAAAAGTTTCAAACTTTTAGTACGGGCAAGACTTATGCTCAATTTTGCCCATTTTTTAGGGCAGAAACTGCCGTGAAAACTTTTATAAACGTCCTCTTACTAGCGCAACTTCACTTTGTAACCATTTTTTTACAACTCCAGCTTCCTTTGAGAGCCAAGCTGCTGAAATGTTTTGGCCATACTGCAGAGTGATGGAAGCCCACATTTGGACCCTTTTCAGTCTTAACCCTTTGCAATCCAATTTTGGATTCAGGGTTTCTTAGGGGGCTTTCTCTTTCTGCCATTATACAATGGCGCCATCTGCTGGCTAGAGTCAGTACTATGGTATGAAACATGCTGGAGAGGCCCTCTGACAACAGAGCGGCCAGTAATCTATAGTAAGAATACCCTGCTGGACGTCTTCCAACATAGAAGCTGTACAGCCTTCAATCAGAATGTCTTCAGACGTCAGATAGTGGATTGGAAAGAGTTAAGGTAGATTCTTCTTGACTAGGTGAATTGTATCTCCTACAAGCAGGTAGTTTTGCATTTGAACGGAATTCTGTCAAGAAGACAAGATTGTTTAAGTCAAGCAGATGAAACCCATCCTAGAACTGATTAAATGCTTACCAAGAGCCCATATTCGAGAGGTTCACATACTTCTTACATGAGTGATTTTGATTTCCCTTAAGGTTTATGCTCGAAGGAGATCTCCCAATAGAAATGTCATGCGTATTTAGTTCAATAAGATTGGCTTTATGATGAAGATTCTTAGAACCAGTCATTCAGAAATTCAGACCATTTTGGAGGGTTCACAAACTTTCTCTCCAAACTGTATAGACACAGACATAAATGCTAGGCTTTGCTGAATTACTTTGAAATGTCATTTAAATATCACAGGAGGCTTCGGATCTGAAAGGTCTGCAAGAAGACGTTTTATAGTAATAGGGTTCTCTTTATTGAGCGCTGGGACTCCCTACCTGTTACCTTTATCTATAGTGAATAGGACAAGATATAGTACATTGTAACCATGTAACGACTAAGTGGCGGACTGGGTTCCCTTTTTATTATTTTTATATTGGGTTATAATTTTGCCTTCATGGTTTCCAATAAATATTGTGTTCTCGAAGTATGTAGGCACAAGTCCCTTTAGACCTTCAAGTTGAACTTTTTCAGTCTAGACGTTCCATGACATAAAAGTATCCGATCTTGGATTATCATTAACTATGACCGCAGTCACTACTGTATGTTGCAGTATAAAAAATCCTGTTGGAAGGAAAATGGGCCCAACCTGAGGTTTGGAGTTATTCTCTAAATGAGCCTATGTCAACTTTTCAAGCTGCTTCTTTGGCTCTGAAGGTCTCCAATCTCCCGATGCTTTCCAAGGACCTACCTAGTCAAAGGAGTTAATATGGGACTGGAGGTCCTGGTTCATGTTAGCACTGTCACTCTATCTCATGGTTAATATGAAGCAAAGACGTTGATATAAGGCCCTCGGAGAACGAGGTTCCTGGCTCAAATTGAACCGAACACCGTTCCTCACGTCAATGTGAGTCATCCAACAAATCACAGATGAGAGGGGTAAACAACAGTCCCAGGGGTCATGCCTTCCTTTTTTGTCTTGCAAGGGGATCGGAGAGAAGGCATGAATACGCCCTACACCTTGCTTTCTCAATATGGTGATCTAGCAAGACAAGGAAGCCTCATTTTTTATGAGACTGTCTTCTTTTATGTCAATCTCTAATGTTCTCAATCCTTTAAGAAAGAGTTTAACTTCTAACCCTATCTTTACTTGAGATGGGCTTTATGCGGGGGTGTGCCTAGCCTTTCTGTTGCCTGAGGTGGGAAGTCAAATGGCACCCCTTCCCCACTCACAGGTTGCAAAGAAAAGAGCATAAGCTGTAAGATATTGTGGAGGCGAAATTAGCCATTTATGGGGCTTACGGAGCACCGGAGATCTAGCATGTAACAACTCGATATTATGAGAGTAGAACATGGCAGAAAAGGGCATCTAGGGGATTTCTACTTCTAAGTGGAGTGAAATGGTAAAAAAGTGCAATTAAATTCCTCCATCTTTGGTGGTGGGAGGGGTCTTGTTTCTACGGTGTACACACTGCAGCACAAATGTCATGATAACTTCATTCTATGGGTCAGTGAGATTCCTACGAATCGACCGTGCGTGGTCAATAATGTGTTACTTTGATAGATTGGCCTTTCGTGGACACAGCGACATCAAATAGGTTTTTGTTTTTTTAATTTAGATTCAGTTATTATTAATATGACAAAAGTTGTTTTCTTTTTACCTTTTTTCACTTTATTAATTCCGTCCTGTCTCCTCTGAGACAGTGCAAGCTGCCACATGAGCAGAAAGCTCACCTCCTCTCATTGTAGCACTCCGGCTTTATGTCAGCAGCCTGACTCTTATTTCTCACATGACCACTACAACTGCAGGCCATATAACTAATTCAGAGTTGCTGATCTTAGTATATTGTGGTCCAATTTATGATCTGGGGGGGGGAGCTCTCTCTCTCTCCCCCCCCCCCCCCCCCTCCCCTCTGCAACCCTATCGCTCACCCCCGGTGCCCCCCAAATCTTTTCGCCCGAGTAGTCAGTTACTCGAAAAAAGCGGTGCTCGAGTGCGAAATCGCTCGAAACGAGTACGTTCGCTTATCTCTAATGCTAAACTTACATTTGGTACTCATTCCACAGGGAACATCCACTCCAGTATCGTTCATGGATTGCTGGGAGTTTTAGTTCAAATCTCACTACTTTAGGTCCATTTACCTGGGACACTAGTTGCTCTGGTCAACATGGTGACATAATGTATAGTTATTAAGTGGAATAAAATATCATAGGTTAGACGCGTTTCACGCTATTTCAGCATTTTCCTCACTGGCTATTAATTTTTTTGTATTTAAAACGTTTATGATGTATAATAGTGTCTAAGAGAAGAAGGAAGAAGAAGAGGGAAAAATATAAAAAAGAAGGAAGAAGAAGAGTAAAAAATGGAAGAAGAAGATGAATAGGAACGAAGAAAGAAGGAGGGGAAGGAGGAAGAGGAAGAAGAAGAAGAAAGAGAAAGATAGAAGGAGAAGGATGAGAAGGAGGAGGAGGAAGAAGAAGAGGGGAAAATATGAAAAAGAAGAAGAGTAGAAAAAGGAAGAAGAAGATGAATAGGAATGAAGAAAGAAGGAGGGGGAGGAGGAAGAGGGAGAAGAAGAAGGAGGAGGAGGAGAAGGAAGGAGGAGAAGGAAGAAGAGGGAAAAATATGAAAAAGGAGGAAGAAGAGTAGAAAATGGAAGAAGAAGATGAATAGGAACAAAGAAGAAGAAGAAAGAAGGAGGGGCAGGAGGAAGAGGAAGGAAGGAAGGAGGAAAGGGCGAGGAGAAGGAAGAAAAAAAGAAGTTGTTGTTTTAATGGGTTTGGCCAAGACAAAGCACTTGAGGTCTGGGTTCACGCTGAATGGAACGTTTAGCAATGTTCAACCCAAACGCAGGGTTCAACTGTTTTGGGTTATTCAACACTAGATTCAACCAGTGCACAGTATGAAAAGAATGTGGGGTGGTAGAGCTGTTCAATCAGTCCTTGATAAGAGGAGGATGTGTTGGTGGTAGACCTGTTTTACTAGTCTCTGGCTGGGGTGAAGGGATGATGCATTTTAATTTCGCCTATGGGGAACTTTCTCCATGGTGGACTCCTCTTTGTGTTCTCCAATAACCTTTTGATGCAAGTATGAATTTTCACTTCTGTCTGGAATATTTTTGAAATATTCCTCGCCTTTTTAGACAAAAACAAGGCAGAGAAAGTCTAACCAACAAAGTAGAAGTTCCCTTGAAGCACGGAATAAAGAGTTTCTTATAAAACGT
The DNA here is from genome assembly GCA_035609135.1 of Eleutherodactylus coqui. Lineage (NCBI taxonomy): Eukaryota > Metazoa > Chordata > Amphibia > Anura > Eleutherodactylidae > Eleutherodactylus > Eleutherodactylus coqui. The sequence continues at coordinate 12,526,990 of CM069415.1, forward strand.
TCTGTTCCCTTATTAGAGTAAATTCTGATTAAGTGAGAGGAGGAGGAGTTGACAGGTTTGATAAATATGGGGAAGGCAAAGCTAAAAGAGGTCTGGAAGAAAAGTAGGAGAAAAAAAACCCAACGCCATAAAAAAGAGCAATGTTCTGTGTGATAAGATCAGCGTAACTTAACTACCTCAAAGGCAGCTTAATAAGGTAATTAATAATAGGCGCCACTTAGATTGAATCATTATTACAAAATAAAGTTGAATGATACTATAATTCTGGATCTGAGAATCGCTCCATGGGAGATCATTCATCTGGTGGCTCTTTGACACTGGATATCACCGTGCATATATAATAGGATGCTCTACGTTGCATTAAAAGTGGCTCCATTGAGTGCGTTGCTTGAGTTTCCCCATGTGTATTACATCACAATTTGTATAACGACTAGAATAGGATAAACATCCCTTTGTATGTAGTGACTTGAGTTCTTGACTGTAACATTCGGAGCATTGGTCATGGAAATTTCTCATTGAATATCCTTTACTGACCTTGGATAAAGGTATGGTTGGCTATAAACCAACCTTATATTAAGTTTCTTCCCTTAAATACTCAAATAAGTTACTTGACTAATTAAAAGAAAATATTACAAAATTATAGATTTGTCTTTACTTACCATTCGTTTGTTCTTACAGCACCATTGAGCCTTTCGGGTCTTCATTGACATTGGCTATAGTGGTGATGTGGCCATTAACAGCGTATGAGACATATGCCTCAAGCTGAAACTTCATCGGTAAGGTCTTGTGCTCGAGGCATTGGCCTTTAGCTCTTGGCCAATGTAATTTGTATATGGGCCCTCACTGGATCATGAGGATGCAATGACATCACAAATCACATGAGACACCAACGAGAAGATCTGAAGCATTATGAGACGGGTAAGTAGATTACAAAATTACTAGGGGCAGCATGGAGGGAGCATCAGCAAAGTAAAAGAATAACTTGGAGTATGTCTTTAAGTGATATATCGAAGCCATCCAGACAAAGCCATAGTTAAACTTTCCTTCACCTGTGGCAAAGGTTCTATTTCTTACACTACCCAAGGCAAAGTGGCTTGTTGGCACCTACTATGACATCCAAGGCACATGACTTGGCAACCTGACCCTGTAGGCTGAGATTGGGTAAAATTCTTTGACACCCCAGGGAAGTGTTTCACATTCACCCTCTTGCTCCCTCTTCGCAACTGCGAAGAGCTATACAAGCCACTAATAAATGGGTTCAGCCTCTAGACTATTTAGGTTGGGGTAGGCTGAACATGTCTCGTTCCCCTGCAGATGAAAGGTCACTGGCCTCTTACCAAACCCTTCTTTTATGCAAGCTACAGGCTCTTAGGCACTGTGCCATTGGGCACTTTCAAAATGTTCAGTCAGCCCCTCTATTTCTGACTTTAGTTAACCCTCATTCCCTTATTAGTGCAGCATCCTTGGTAACTGCCTTGCTTGCTTATCCTGTACCCTGATCTTGATACTAAATAAAAATGACTAGTTGGCTAAGGTTCCAAAACATCAAGGGGGAATTTATCACGTTAAATAGGCCAATTTCCTCGTGCAAAATGGTTGGTAATTTTGGTGCAATACGTTTTTTTGTAAAAAATTGAAAATATTTTGAGACAGATTTTGAAATATGTGATGATTTTGGTGCAATTTGCGGCACATCTTACTGTCCATCACCATAGCAACAATTTACTCCTTTAGGGTAGCCCTTCAACGGCATGTAAAGGGTTCGGAAAGGATGCGTTCTCCCTCTGTGATGTCTCCAGCCTTCCGCTATGTAATTGCAGAGGGCTGATAGGTTGCCATGGCAATCAGATACCAGACAATTGCGTATGTGTCTGCTATGGCCAGTGATTGCTATTGTGAGTGATATAATGGATTGCAGTACAAAAGTACTGCAGTGTACTATCAAACTGAAAAAGTAAAACCTAAAAATACAGAGTCAAGATACTTATTTTCTTCATTTTGCCTCCCAAAAGAATTCAATGAAAGCAATTAGCCGTAGGTACCCCAAAATGGTACCACTAAAATCTACAGCGCATCACAAACAAAACAGTTCCTCACAAAGCTCTGCTGATTGAAAAGTTTTTTTTTAAAGTTACAGGACTTTGAATGCAAAATTAAAGAAATAACTTCCAAAAAATTTTATTTTGTTCAAAAGTGGAAAAACAAAACATACATATATACAGCGTCCCATAGGGTGATCTTGGACACGGGGCTTACATTGAGGAGCTTGGAGAGTAAGATGCTGGCTTGTCATGGAGACACTCACCACACTCCCTCCCGGAGGGACGCATCAGAAAGGGATGCCCAATAAACTGGAGAACAGGGATTGCGTTTGTCACGGGTGACGCCATCATTCCGTTAGCCACCGATATGAACATTGGTGGAGAATAAATGAGCCACAGACAGTAATAGAGGACCTCAGGTCCCAGGGAATGGTCAGGGCCTGGTAAAACTTTACTTAAATATAATTCCAACAGTACAAGGCAAAGTAGATAATATTCCAAGTGCAGCCAATTAGACAGACTGGATTAGGAGTACCTCCACACGGCAATCCCAGATTTAAGGACGCCTGGTGTGAACAATTGTGGACGCGTACCTCCACCCAGTGGTCCCAGACTTCAGGACGCTTAGGTGTGAACAACTGGAGAAGAGTACATCTGCACTGGGCCCTGAAGAGTAACACTCATGTTTCACCTATGCTCTCTCTCCTTTGGGGCTCACTCTGCTAGCAGCATGGATTTTCACACCACAGGAAACCTTTTCGCCTTTTCCATCTTCACTACATGAGCTCTCTTGGACAGGAACCCAGACGAAACACACAGAATGGAAGCCTTTCAACTCACTCCGACACTCACATTTATAATCTCACTCACACCACGTGACAGGACATAGATTGATACATTTTCCAGTCAGCTCACACCAGACATTAACTCCTCATTTGCTGCAGCTGTGCAATACACATAACAGAATGACAGGACACTTTTGCACAGTGCACCAACACAAGACATTACACATATGACATTTATGGAGGGGGACAGGATAGCATGTACTGGGCCACTACAGATATAATTTTGGTATTGTCGTAATAGCGCCAACCGGCAGAAAAAAAGTTATTATGTCACTTATGCTGTATGATTAATGCTATAAAAACAATGGCAGAATTGAGGTGTTTTTTCTCTTTGCCCTACAAAAAGATTAATAAAAGTTATACAATACATTATATCTACCCGGTACCAATAAAAACTACAGTTCACTGCTCAAAAAACAAGCCCTCATACGTCCAAGTTGATCAAAAAATAAAAAAGTTATGGCCTCCTAGAATGGAAGAGTTGGAAGGGACCTCCAGGGTCATCGGGTCCAACCCCCTGCTCAGTGCAGGATTCACTAAATCATCCCAGGCAGATATTTGTCTAGCCTTTGTTTGAACACTTCCATTGAAGGAGAACTCACCACCTCCCGTGGTAACCTGTTCCACTCATTGATCCCCTCACTGTCTAATATCTAATCTGTGCCTCCTCCCTTTCAGTTTCCTCCCATTGCTTCTAGTCTTTCCTTGTGCAGATGAGAATAGGGCTGATCCCTCTGCACTGTGACAGCCCTTCAGATATTTGTAGACCGCTATTAAGTCTCCTCTCAGCCTTCTCTTCTGCAAGCTAAACATTCCCAGATCCTTTAACTGTTCCTCATAGGACATGATTTGCAGACCGCTCACCATCTTGGTAACTCTTCTCTGAACTTGCTCCAGTTTGTCTATGTCTTTTCTAAAGTGGGGTGCCCAGAACTGGACACAATATTCCAGATGAGGTCTGACTAAGGAAGAGTAGAGGGGGATAATGACCTCACGTGATCTAGACTCTATGCTTCTCTTAATACATCCCAGATTTGTGTTTGCCTTTCTGGCTGCTGCATCACATTGTTGACTCATGTTCAGTCTGTGATCTATTAGTATACAAACGTCTTTTTCACATGTGCTGCTGCTTAGCCCAATTCCTCCCATTCTGTATGTGATTTTTTAAATTTTTCTTGCCCAGATGTAGGACTTTGCATTTCTCCTTGTTAAATACTAATCTGTTAGTCGCCACCCACTTTGCAAGCTTTTCTAGATCTTTCTGAATCCTCTCTCTCCTCCCCAGTGTTAGCTATCCCTTCTAGCTTTGTATCATCAGCAAATTTGATCAGTTTCCCATCAATTTCCTCCTTCGGGTCATTTCTAAAAATGTTGAACAACACTGAGCCTAGGACAGAGCCTTAAAAAATGGAGATGAAAATCCGCAAAAAATAGTCTGTGTCCTTAAGGCGTTAATAAATTCGCCCCCAAATCACTCACCTGCGCAGACAATGTTCCATAGTTCACTTTCTCATTTTTCCCTTTGTAGATGAGAACAATTCTCAAGGTTCCGGCCGTGTTGTAGGTCTGTAACCTAAAACCTCGGAAAAGAAAGGGAGCAGCAAGACGCTTATTAACTGGTAATATCTTTGAAAACATCCGAACAAATGCGGTGCGGATTATTCAATAGCTTCTCTACTACAGGAAGCAGCGGGAAGCAGAACTACAGGCAGAAGTCGGAGTTTGGTTAAGAAATGGCTGATTTAAAAGGAAATTAATTCTATGGAAACGATGTCATTTCATTTCCTGACACTAAAGAAAAGCGCGGCGGGAGGGGGGGGGGTGATGAAAGCAAGAAAAAAGTATGTCATTTAGCCATCGTGGTTTTAGATTTCAGAAGGGGAAAAAAAGCAAGAGATGCATTATAAATAGTTCACATCGGGGAGCTGGAAATTTTTTGAAATAGGAAAAAAATAACTTTTCTTCTTTAAAACAGAACATTTAATAAAACACTTGCAGATTATAGAGCAGATGTATGAAAGGCCTACAAATTACTCGTTGGGTGGGAGGCTGGGGGATTTTGGGCATATATGAAAAGATGAAAATCTAGCGCTGTAAGAAAAAGTAAGTGAACCCTTTGGAACTTTTTGGATTTCTGCATCGATGGCTAATAAAAGGTGCCCTGATTGACAATGGTGCATTTATGGTCCTTGTTAGACCGGCTTCACATGGGCGGACCAGATTCCCCATAGGAGGCCCACAGCAGATTCCGGACGGCGACTCCATGTACCTGAATTTTCTGTACTGCGTTTGACCACGGAGGCTCACTGTCGGTCATGATCAGTACAGTTTTTTTCCGCCCCTGGAAATGCGGCCAGGATTGAGTCTGCACACAGTTCTGATTTTCAGGTGGTCTTCCCAATTTTTCTGTTGTTCTGCTGTTTACAATCCACTTTCAGAGAGGGGATGTGTAGCAAGCATAGTATTCTGCCAGTAGTTCACTGTCCTGACTTCCTTGCCCTCACTTCCCATGCTGCATTGTCTCTGGTCTAATCAGCAGGGAGGCAATATCTGAATGCCCGCCCCTCTGCTCTCCCAAGGTGATTTAGGCATTCAGAGACCTTTTAGCTGAATGGCTATAATGTGTGTGTATAAACTGCAGACACACACAGGCTGTAATAACAGATTACAATGTCTGCAGATCTGTCAACCTACAGTTAGTATGTGCAGGGGAGTTGTCTGTGAAGATAGCCTCTCTCCATGTTGCTATGGAAACGTTACTGTGTCCTTGTAACTATAGAAGCTCTGCACCTAACAACAGAGAGTGGATTGCAGAGAAACTGGGAGACCCATAGTGGCAGCCAGTTGAAACGTGACTAACTGTGTTTAAACAACAGTTTAATGAAAGTATATTGCAGAAATGATGAGACTAACACAAGCTAGAAGATCAGCAGAAGTTGTCAGAAAAGTTTGCGCCCCTTTAAAATACCCCACCCCACAAGATCCAAGCCTTTGCTTATGTATTTGGTAAACAATTCTACACATTTCTCTTTTTTTTTCAGCCGAAAATGCAAGATTTTAGTCTCCATCGACTGGGTAAATGTTTATTTTTTTTAAAGCCTCTTAAATGTGTTTTATTTTTACATCTAGCTAGACCCAACTTGGCACATTCCGCAAAAGGGGTCATTTGGTCCAACATAGCTTGAAGGGGCTGATACGAGTGGCTTGTTTACAGGCTCTCAGGGCCACCGAGATGCAAAGTACAAAGATGCTTTCTATTTATTAGATTCTCTCAGTTCCCCTTTCATAGGGAGCACTTAATATTGTACAGTATGTATTGACCTTGTACTGCCCTTGGGTTCCTGCTGGATGGACCTTCTGGACCATTGATGGTAATTGTAAGGTTACTCAAGGCAATGAATATGACTTATATAAGCTGTCTTTGCCAGAAGCTGCTCATAGCTGCACGCTACAGTATACAGATGTAGTCATTAATAGTGTTCAGTAAACTCAAACAGTAGAACCTTGTTTCGGGTTGAACTTTGCTAAATGTTTGGTTCGTGTGAACCCAAAACTGAGGCAGTTCTTCTCGGCTGAACCCACTAAAACAGCATCTTCCACATGGTAGAAAGTAGAAGAAGGAAGGATCACATGACCTCAAGGTGGCCCATAATGACCTGCAAGCAGTTCTTCCTCTTTCTCTTCTCCTTTCTCTTGCTCCTTTCCATCTTCTTCTTTGTCTTCTTCTTCCTCTTCTTCTTCTCTCTCTGTCTCTTTCTATTCCATTCTTTTTCCTGCATTTCTTCCTGCTGCTCTTCTTCTTCCTTTTCCTGTTCTTCTACTTCCTCTTCTTCTTTCCCTTCCTTTTCTTCTTCCTCTTCTTATTCTACTTGCTCTTCTTCTTCCCCTTCCTTTTCTTCTTCCTCTTCCTCTTTTCCTTCTTTTTCTTCTTCTGTTACTTCATTAACCCCTTAACACCACAGGACATATGTTTACGCCATGGCAGTGTAGTACTTAACGCACCAGGACATAAACTTACATCATGTGGATGGTGTGAGATAAGACGCCGATAACCGGTTTCCTGCTGAAACAGCAGGGATACATAAGGACAGCGATCCCCGCTGTTACTCCCTGCATGCCACAAGTTATGTAGATAGCAGGACTTCAAGGGTTCAGAGAGGGAGCATGCTCCCTCTGTGATGTCACCAGACCCTTGCAATTGCCATGGCAACAGGATGCCAGATACTGGTGTCCTGGCTTGTCATTGCCTATGATCTCTATTATGAGTGAAAAGGCATTGCAGCACCGAAGTCCTGCAATGCATTATCATAGCGATCATGGCTGTTATGTTTCTAATCTCTTATGGGGATATACAAACTACAGCTCATCATGCAAAAATTAAGCCCTCAAATAAACACACATTGGGCTCTCCTGTTTGGTTGGGGTTGCAAAACTGGGCACCATAATAGGGGCCATTTAAGTTTTTGCTATAGGGGTCCTATCTCTTCTATGTACACCACTATATGGGACGAATAATGACAGTCATCCCAGTGATAATTGTTTCTTCGCTTTCACACCGGTGCAATCGTCGGTCAGTGAATGAAGACAAAATGGGCTGGGGATTATTCCGGCCACCAGCCTTCATTGACAGTGAACAGGCAGTCATTCACTGAGCCTCAGTGAGGCTATGTACAGGAGGCTCCAATAATGACATGAGTGGTGACACGAGTTACACCTTATGGCTCCGAAGACTCAGTCCTGACGCCCTCCCCAGTAAAACCTGGGAACTTTTGTTGCCATAAGTGCCTGGTATAATAGGTCTAGGAGCTGCGTTACAACCCCAGACAGACAGAGACCCTCAGCAGAGACAGCAGCAGAGATAGGAGGAGAGACTGCTAAGGCCCGGTCTAAAGTGGCGGAGGCCTGTTTGAGAGTGGCTAAACAGCACCATTCTTTCAATGCTGGGACAGATGCCCACGAAGAGAAGGATCAAAGGACCCCAACGTTCTTGATGGCTGAAGATAGCAACCTGGCTGCATCCCCGGTGTGAAACACTCCACAGCCCATGGGAGGAAAAGGACTATGTTAGTGTAAAGCGTTAAAATGGCGCCAGTAAGTGACGCTAGGCTTTGCGAAGGTTAATGGGATGTGTTATGTGTGAAATGTAAGGGGTTAATATACTTAAAGTTGAAGTGTAATGCATATGATGTGCTTATGGTGAAGGATTTGTTACGGCGCAGTAAGGCACATGCGACAGAGCAGCGTAAAGTAATGTGAGTGGAGTAATGTAACGCGGGAGATAAGCAGCGATCATAACGTGAAGAGCTCTGGATATTTTGGTGATGTCCATGACGCGATGCATTCATGAGAAGGAACGCGGCTCCTATGGGGCATTTGAGATCGGAGCCCACGGACATATCGATAGTGATGTATGTAGCAGCTATGCCGCAGATAAGAGACAAGAGATGCTGAAAGTCAAGTTAGATGTACCTGGATGGTGAGAGATGCCCAGTGATATTAGGAGTACTGTCGCTTTAAGAGTTTACGCTACCGGTTTATTACATATCGACACAAATACAAATCCTGTTCATTATGCAAAAGTTCAGTAAAAGTTATATTTTTGTGAAAATCTACCGTCTCCACCTGTCATTGCCGCGCCAACCTGAACCTGAGCTCGCACCACCACCCGCGACCGGTTACATACACAGAGCAGTAGGAGACTTAATCAAGGCTGTTGGCAAAGTTGCTTCTTTTTTTTTTCCTTCGCTTCGCCGCAATGTTGTAAGCAGAATGTCAAATCAAGAGCGTAAGAGGAAATCTAATAACTGTTTAATCCTCTTCATGCCTAAATCAGCCACAAAAAGTACAAAAAGTACAATATCAATTTCTATTTGGAGCAGAATAAATAAGACCAACTTTAATAAAGTCAGCGACGACCTCGGCAAACGGCCGCAGGCGATATTTACTCCAAATGATATGAGCATGGAATCTCACCGGACGCTGCGATGTGCCTAATAAGGACACAATGAGGGCTTTTAGGCTGGTTGTTGCCATTTGCTGTATTGATACATTTACCGGCAATTCCGACCCAAGTGATGATGGTGATGATGATTGGTGCTGCCAGTTGGCAGCAGGATGAGGGTGTCGCAAGTCAGCACCAAGTCTTGGTCTTTGCTGCATCTTGTTATTATTTGGGTTTCAGCTATGGCTCCTTTTAGACGACCCGATTCTCGAATGACGTCACCGCTAGCTCGTTCGCTTTTGCGCAGCCTGTTAAGGAAGCCAAACGCATTGTTGGCTCCTTCAAACGAGCATCGTTCAGTCTTTCGCATTCGTTGTAAATTTCACTGTATGTACGGCCGAGCATTATCCTGCTGGAAGCCGCCATGAGAGGAACACATGTGGCTGAAGGATGTGCTGAACATATCGCTAAGCTGTCATTGTCCCTCGTACCACTACTGGGGGGGGGGGGGCTGACTGTTATATACGATGACCTCCAGACCATCACACTGGCAGGGGGCAGTGTGCCGCTCCATAACAAAAGCGAATTGAGATGCTTACTCCGAGGTCTCCAGACATAAACTTGGCCGTCGTCAGCACCCAAACTAACCCAGGATTTACTGCTGAAGACAATCCTCTCTGAAGCGTCCGGTTTCATTGTTCATGACACAACTACAAATGGAGAGGATGGTGGGTGAAAGGAAGAACACATAATGGGGACTGTGAGACCAAATCTCCTTCAGCCAAGCACCTGGAAATGGTTCAGACAGACACTGGGGTGTAATGATGGTACTCCCTGTCTCTGGATGGCGGACAACGAAACAGTTCGAACTTCTCGTGCTTGTCGGATGATCAGATGCTTCTCTCTACTGAGGGTCTGTAGGGGGCATCCTAAGCCTGGTCACCTTGTGTGCCCCCATCCACTGGTACCAACACCTCCTAACAGTCTGGTCAGACGCTCCTCTCTACTGGTGGTCTGTCGGGGGTCCTGAGCCCGGTCACCTTGTGTGCCCCCATCCACTGGTACCAACACCTCCTAACGGTCTGGTCAGACGTTCCTCTCTACTGATGGTCTGTAGGGGGCATCCTGAGCCCGGTCACCTTGTATGCCCTCACACATCCACTGGTCCCAACTCCTCGTAACAGTCTGGTCAGATGCTCCTCTCAACTAGTGGTCTGTCAGGGGGTCCTGAGCCCAGTCACCTTGTGTGCCCTCACACATCCACTGGTCCCAACACCCCCTAACAGTCTGGACAGAACGGCCTGCGGGGGACAATTCTCCGATACGACCATTAAGCTTCTCACATCCCAATAACGCGCCCCTCTCAGACTCTGGCAACGGGATAAAATCTCTTCTTTGCGTCATAGATGCGTCTAGTGGCCAACAAGCTCTACAAAAGTGGAAGAAGAGGTCACTACACACAAGGAGCTCCGAGAGCCTCTTATAGGCCAAGGGGGGAACCACTTTTAGGGCCTCCGGTGACAAGACCATTCATCTAATCACCACAACTCTCATCATTTACAGATCTGCCTGAGATGGAACTGCATGCCAAGTATTGCAGAAATTTGACATCTTCTTCTGGGGGCGCGATTGTTTTGACAAACATTGTACATCAGGAGCGCGATGATCGTATCCAACAAATTAGTTTTTATTCTTTCGTCCCAAACTGTTCTTATTACAATTCCTCCAGTTTGATCCGTCTTTGATTGGCGCCTATAGTCGCAGTCAGTGGCGCTAAGTATAGAAAAATCACCTCAGTGCCTCTGATTTGGGGCCATTCGCAATTAGCCGGGGCTTTGCTTCCTGACTCATCAGCCGCAAACAGCGGCAATTTCCACCATAGTTATTTTATTACAAGTGTAAATTACACGATAAGTGCAGCTGAGTCAGAGCGCGTTATGCTAATAAGGTTACTGCTTCCTTTCATCAAGGAACACGTTGTATGCAAATGATATTGCTCCTTCTGCTGGGCGATCCTACAAACTGGCATCTCAGTCCCAATGCTGAGGAATGTATCATTATTATACCGCACGTTACCTAGAAAAACAACCGCCATAAACGACGTCATCCGCCCGGCGTGTAATTGCTTCTGCTGCTTATTTTTAATTTGCATTTGGGCTGTTGTCATAATCATATCCCCGGTTTTAATGCACGATCTTGGAGTATTTACCGGCCTATTTTTAGCTTCTTTGCAATCACATCTTCCGCAGACCGTAGCCTTTATCTTCCTTCGGTGCAGACGGCAAGACTGTGCGTCTCTACTCGAGCTGTCAGAGAGGGGAAAAAAGAAATTTGCCATTGTCTTAATTATTCCATATTTGGTTTGTTGACTTTCTGTTGTTAGGAAAACAATAGAGATTATGAACTTTGAAGCCTGGGTGCCAGGGAGGAGACATCTTCATTCAATATGAAACTAGTCTGACTCCTGATTCCTCTTGTCTGTTTCCTGATTCCTGCCTGAGTCTTTTCTTACTCCTGATTCCTGTCTGAGTCTTGTCTAACTCCGGATTCCTGTCTGAGTCTTGTCTGACTCCGGATTCCTGTCTGAGTCTTGTCTGACTCCGGATTCCTGTCTGAGTCTTTTTTTTTAAATTCCTGATTCCTGTCTGAGTCTTTTCTTACTCCTAATTCCTGTCTGAGTCTTGTCTGACTCCTGATTCCTGTCTGAGTCTTTTTTTTTAAATTCCTGATTCCTGTCTGAGTCTTGTCTGACTCCTGATTCCTGTCTGAGTCTTGTCTGACTCCTAATTCCTGTCTGAGTCTTATCGACTCCTAATTCCTGCCTGAGTCTTTTCTTACTCCTAATTCCTGTCTGAGTCTTGTCTGACTCCTGATTCCTGCCTGAGTCTTTTTTTTACTCCCAATTCCAGTCTGAGTTTTGTTTGACTCCTGATTCCTGTCTGAGTCTTATTGACTCCTGATTCCTGCCTGAGTCTGGTCGGACTCCTAATCCCTGTCTGAGTCTTGTCTGACTCCTGTCTGAGGAACTCTGTCTGAAGGTATTTCTGGTCTTATCAGAGACAACTGGTTTTGCTCCTTGGTTAAGATAAAGCTGCTTTACTTATATTACTGGAGCAGGGATTCCCAACCAGGGTGCTGTGGCACACTGATGTGCCATGAGAAGCTCTCAGGGGTGCATCAGGATTTCCAGTAGGCCACCTGATTGTCGATCCTTGCCATTACATAGTGCCGCTGCTAAACAAGGTAGCAGGCAGCTTTACCTCTGCCTCCTGAGTTCACATTGACCACATTTCTGTACCATGATCCTGCTGGCCACAACTGCTGTGATTCCTCCAGGCTCCTCTGTAGTTTCTTCATCCTGACCCGACTGCTGCACAGTCCTTCAGGCCATCCAGGTTGCTCCTGCAAGTCCAATGCTGCCTCCTGGACTAACTTTGCAGTAACCGAGGTGCAAGGTACACCACTAAGGAGATGGTGGGTAGCGATTAGGGATGTCATGGTGGGACTACCAACTTCTCCCCTGAGGGACACGTGCACCCTTTGCCAAGGCCCTGACAGGCCTCTCCAGGCAATGCTGATGCAGCAGTTACATGAATAAACTAAGTAGACAAACTTCAGACTATGTCACGGGTGACGTCACCATTCCTTACTCCGCGGTACATCCGACTTTAAAGAATAAAGTCCACACACATGGGTTAACTTGAAAACACGCAGTTGCCGGGAACGGTCAGCAACTGGAACTTTATTTGTAGAGGACATTAGAACACGTAATAACAGTCCATAGAAAATACACACACCAGTGCAAGAAAACGATCAAGGAGGTCAGGGAGGAAACACAGGATGACACCGGGTCTACAGTCCAAGTTATCTGTATGACTCCGCTCCTGGAGACACACACTCCAGAGAAGAACGAGAACACTCCACGTGTTGACACTCACTCGCTGCTGTAGACTCTGAACACCGCACGGCAGACTCCCTCTCCTTCTCTCTACTCTCTTCAGGGTAGGGGTCCGGGGCATAGACCTCCAGGGTACCACTCTTCAGCTTCCATACTTCACCACATGAAGGTTGAAGGTACCTCAATGTGGCTGGCACTCTCCCTCCAAACTCTCTGGAAGACTCTCTACTCCACTACCACCACTGGTACCCATTACTATGACTATCCATATTATTACTATTGCCATAGCTATCGCTATTATATTTTCTGCTCTCTATCACTCTGCAAATATATACAAACTCACAACACAAAACTGTTACATTTTCCAGACATAACCCAGACATTCATAGACATTAACCTCTTCCGTGCTGCAGCTGTGCAATACACATAGCTACTGACAAGACAATTTGCACAGTGCATGCACAATTAAGACATGACATGTGGGACAACTATAGACATTTATTGAGGGGCCAGATATATGTATTTCGGGCCACTACAACATCTTGTGGATAAGTTACTGACAATGATGACCGGAGTCAAGGTCTGTTTAGTGGGCTCCTGGGCTGATTATTGGCCAGCAGCCTACTTTGGCTGCATTCCCACATGGCATTTGTATCACATTTTTGATGTGCATATTAATTGCACATCAAAAATGCTGCTGATAACCGCAGGGTTTGTGAACAGCGATCTACACGATTGTAATATTATTTATAGCTGGAGGGATAAATATATACTCAACACCAGACCAGAGATCACCAAACAGACCAAGCAAGAACAATGAAGGGAAAAGGAGAAGTCTTTCCATACACCTCCAAAGTCGAGGAACTGTGCTGAAAAGCTGGGCAATCGTCCCGTTCAGGACGGCCCTACACAGGAACCTAGGGTAAACCTGACTCACCCTGGGTGAAAATAGGGAAAGGAGCAGAGATCACCAGATCAGCTCCAGACACAGCAAACTACAAACAGGACATAGTTCACACCAGGCATCAGCACACCTACAGACGGAGGGGAAATCAGACATAAACCAAACAGAAATGCATGCATACTGTCACTCGGATTGTGAAAGGAGATGATGAGGTATAATTACCAGCCCGCTCTAGTAAGAGGGCCGGTATTTATGTGCACAGACCTATGGTTATCGGCCAGCTGGAGCAATCCACACAATCAGTCAGCCAAATCAACCCGCACCTGCAGAGATGTGTTCCTGAGAGTACTTAGAAGTACAAGACCCAGGAGCACAAATTATCACGGTGTGACAGTTTCTATGGCAAAACAGTTTTGTGCGCGGTCTTCAGACAATTGGCTTCTAAAGGTGAAGCACATGAAACCACATGCTTCACCTGTAGAGACTGACCAGCTGAAAACCACATCACATAGCTGAGACAGTGAAAATGCATGTGGTTTGCAATTAACATTCACATCAAAAACACCACAGAAGCATCAGAAGTGTAGGAATGCAACCTAAGGGAATGTTCAAACAAGCTTGGTATGAGTGGCAAATCTATGTTCTGAGTTGTGTTCTGGTGCTGTATCTATGTTCTGAGCTACGTTCTTGTGCCATATCTATGTTCTGAGTTGGGTTCTGGTGCCATATCTATGTTCTGAGTTGGGTTCTGGTGCCATATCTATGTCCTGAGATGGGTTCTGGTGGCATATCTATGTTCTGAGTTGGGTCCTGGTGCTGTATCTATGTTCTGAGCTGCGTTCTTGTGCCATATCTATGTTCTGAGCTGGGCTCTAGTGCCATATCTATATCCTGAGATGGGTTCTGGTGCCATATCTATGTTCTGAGTTTGGTTTTGGTGCTGTATCTATGTTCTGAGCTGGGTTCTAGTGCCATATCTATGTCCTGAGATGGGTTCTGGTGCCATATATATGTTCTGAGTTGGGTTTTGGTGCTGTATCTATGTTCTGAAATCATCTCTAGTGCCATTTCTATGCCCTAAGATGGGTTCTGGTGCCATATCTATGTTCTGAGTTGGGTTATGGTACCATATTTATGTCCTGGGATGGGTTCTGGTGCCATATCTATGTTCTGAGTTGGGTTCTGGTGCCGTATCTATGTCCTGAGCTGCGTTCTTGTGCTGTATCTGTGTTCTGAGCTCGGTCCTTGTGCCATATCTATGCTTTGAGCTGAGCTCTAGTGCTGTATTCATGTTCAGAGCTGGGTTCTAATGCCATATCTATGTTCTGAGCTGGGCTCTAATGCTGTATTCATGTTCGGAGCTGGGTTCTAATGCCATATCTATGTTCTGAGCTGGGCTCTAATGCTGTATTTATGTTCTGAGCTGGACTCTAATGCTGTATTTATGTTTTAAGCTTGTTTTCCCTGCTGTATTTATGTCCCTAGCTCAGTTCTGTAAGGAAAAATTCTGTAAGCCTGCATTGAACGCTATTTTTCTGCAATATTGGGAGGATGGACGATATTGTATGTGGGCTGGTGAGGTTTATGTGCCACCGGCTGCTCTTTGATCCCAGTCCAGCTGTGAACAGGAAGGAGTCCAAGCGTGCAGCAAAATACTTTTTTTTGGCAAGGTGTGCCACAAGGTGAAACAAGATTTCCCTGTACTCTGTGATATTATATTATGTGTCTTTTTTTTACCATTGTTGATTGTTATAATTTATGGAGAGTCAGGGTCGCCCCTGGTTCCTGAGTTGGGGCGGCCTTATCAGGGTGATTACTCTTCTTATCGGTAGTGTTTTCCATATCTGCGATGTCAGAATCAGATCCCCGTGATTTGCTGTATTTATGTTACCTTGTATGCAGTTTTGTGTTAGCCTTGTTTGCAGCAAATAAAGTATATACATTTTGTCTATTTGTGTTTTGTCATGTTTGTAGAAGTCTGCATTTTGTTCCTTTTTGGACATTCATATGTACGCCCATGTAGGACACGTAGGGTAAGATTCCTGCACGGATGTAGCACTGCACTTATATCTAATCCAAGGTTCAATATAGAGATTCAGTCAGTTTCTTGGATGGGGAAGAGGGAGATGTAGTGCCCAGAGGGCTCACCCGTGGTATTAGCACCATTTGATGGAAGCACCAAAAGAAGCCCCAATTGTGTGAGTGTTTAGACAGTAACTGGTGTGGTGGTAGAAGAGATGAAATTGATTACATGCTTGCAAAACTTTGCTCAAAAACATAAATGCCATAAAAAACTTTCAAATCTAAAAAAATAAGCATACTTCTAGGCCACTCTCCCACGGAAGCATCAGTCTATCGCCTATGGGGCAAAGTTACCGCAGTACCAGGCTGCCCCGTGTCTCCTGAGTCCATCCTGCAGACTTGGTGGCATGGGCCAACTGGGTGTTCACGTCTCAAGTCTTCGGGTCTTATTTTGGGCAAGTATGTACTCACCAGGAAGCGCTGGAAGAAGTTGTAGGAGCCGGGGTGCTGAAGGCCAAGACACTAGGTAAGCATGGAGGCAGGTTAAGGCTACGTCTTTATAGTTGATAAACCAAAATCTACACAACCTAAAACCATTACTGAAGAAGCATCAGCAACCGTTGCTCTGTCCTCATTCATCACTAAGGCCTCATGTCCACGGAGAAAATCAGGCCCGCTACGGATTCTCCATGGAGAATCCGTTGCGGGTCCCTCCTGCCCCGCGGACATGAGCGCTGAAAATAAGAATAACTTACCTGCAGCGGACCGGGCAGGTCTTCTCTTCTTCACGGCCGGATCTTCTTTCTTCGGCCGATGGATGTGCTCGGCACGCCGGCTGCGTACCGTGCGCATACGCCGGGCACATCCGCCGGGCCAAAGAAAGAAGATGTGGCCGTGAAGAAGAGAAGACCTGCCCGGTCCTCTGCGGGTAAGTTATTCTTATTTTAGGTCTCTCACGGATCCGGACGGCTTCCATAGGCTACAATAGAAGCCTGCGGGAGCCGTCCGCGGCTGAGACCCGCACGAAAATGGAGCATGGTCCGGATTTTTTCATGCTCCATTTTTTTAAATTCACTTTTATTGACCATCCGCAGGTGTTTCTCTACCCGCGGGTGGTCAATGCATCCCTATGGGATGCGGATCCGCATGCGGGTGATCAGCTGCAGATTTAAATTCATCTTTTGCCTGTGGACATGAGGCCTAATGGTTTTTGATCGTGCAGATTTTGGTTTATCAGCAACAGAACCTGTTTCTCGAAATTTGGAAAGAAGTTTGGCAACTGTACTCAGGGTAATGGGAGCTCTGGTAGGGTGGTGTTGAGCGGCGATAACACGTGGGCTTTGTTTACCTGACATCAGATGTTCTCAACTGCTTGAGATAAGGCCGTCATTCACATTGCTTGTAAGGAAGAAAAATCATTGTGTTAACATGAGAACAAATAAAGTTATGTTTAAATGAAGCACACCAGTATTTTTACGGATACATTATCCACTAGTCTGATATATCACACACCTACCTTCCCATTGGAAACTTTACGGCTGAATCCAAGATGGTGGCATTCAAAATGGCCGTCATATTGGTAATATGGCCTAACAGGTTTCCCTCTTCCACTGCAGCTTGAATGCAAAATTGCATCATCATCTGCCAAACCATTTCCATTGTATATAGGTGTTTCCACACTTTTGAGACAACCTGTATTTTCACTTAAGTAGCAGAATAAATAACTAGTTAGTTGCTTTACACTAAGGGGCAATTGGATATTCTTACCTGGTCCTTGCCCTCTGCCTCTGTACAACTGATGGTCATCATAGTTGCTGTCTGCCTAGATGCCATTGTTGTTCTTCTCTTGGCCACATGTCTTCTTTAAATCTGAAGAGCCAATGTATAACACTTTCTAATGTGTTGGCAGATGATTATGTCCTTTAATGGCTAAACGTGTTCTGCTAGCTTGCACAATTCCATCCAGAGTGTGTGGCCCTGGACAAAGTACTGGCGCATAGAGGGAGGACCTGAGTGGGAGACCCTACCCTATGATACTCATCTGCTATTGGCACAACCCCCAGCTGGCCATACTCCTTAAATAGCTGTCAGCTGAACAGTGACTTGGCCGACAGCTATTTCTCTTGACCCTCCATACACATGCCCACCATTCTCAATAGGAAGTGAGGAATAAGTTCCTGCTAGTCTCCTTGGACGGTGGTTCATCTCACATAAGATCTGCCATTGGAGGAGAGCGGGGTCATCCCCATATACTACGGGTCAAAAGTTTTAGAACACCTCAATTTTTCCACTTCGAGTTCAACAAATGAATGGTTCAGAAGTAAGTTAAAAAATATAAAAATATTATAACATTTTAACCTGAAAGGCTTCTTCAGGTAACACATCAAGGACAGGTGCTCTGAAGCACAGAAAGCTAATTATGGTTTGAAACTGGATGCAAGCTATTCTTACAGGTGTCTCAACTTTTGTACATTATTTCCAAACTCTCTAATTCTATATAGGCAGTGATAGAAGAGAATGTATTACAGCATCCTCCAGGATAGGATTCGGACAGTTTTGCTCTTCAGGGCAGAGCGCTTACGAAAATGGGGATACAGAAAGACAAAAGTACAAAATACAAACACCACGGTTACATAGTAATCAGTTGATGGAAACCGTAGGGGTGAGGGTCCTGCTCCAACGAGCTTACATACTACAAGTAATGGGGTGATACAGAAGGTAAGGGGCTGGAGATGTGCACGGTATGGCGAGGTGGAGAATGAGGGATGCTATACACAGACAATGGCCAGACATTAAGCTGTGTGGTGGCTGAATCGGTGTGATTGCAGGGGGAGGTTGATGCTGGGGTTGCAGTCACTAGGACAGGAGCACATTATCAGGCAGAGTACAGAGAGGTTTGGTTTGGGGGATATGGTATGCCTCCCTGAAGTGGTGCGTTTTTAGGGCATGCCTAAAGTTTTGTGAATCAGAGATTGCATGGATAGTTTTGGGAAGCGCGTTCGAGGGGACTGGTGCTGCTCTGGAGAAGTCTTGGAGGCTTCAAAGAATGGAATGGCCTGCAGAGCCTCCAGACTTAAACCTCATTGAGCTTGTATGGGATTAACTGGACAGAAGGGTGAAAGCAAAGCAACCTACAAGAGTAGAACATTTGTGGGAACTTCTGCAACAATGCTGAATAGAATTGTAGAAAGAATGCCTCGATTGTGTTCAGCTGTTATATCAGCCAGAGGGGCGGTATCGAACAGTCAAAAACTAGATTTATTTTTGGATGAAACCAATTTAATGCATTATTTGTATTCATCTTAACTAATTTGTTTCATGCTTCTATTTCAAAGCAAATTTGAGACATTATACTACATAAATATAAATAAAACTTGGAAAAAATGAGGTATTTTAAAACTTTTGACCAGAAGTGTATACATTAGTTGGTCAGACAATCCCAATAAAATCAGTGAGTTTAGCCAACATATATCTGAAGTGCCCAGCTTTAGAATGGCGCACCAAAATACAAGATGATCCTCAGGTGGACCTTAGTTCTAACAACATGGGCCCCTACTAGAAGGGACACACAGGTCCATCAGAAGACGACCCCATTTGAAGTTCACTTTGGGGTCATCTGTCATATATATCGAGTCACAAATCTTGAAGTTTGCTTATATTTTAAGAGAGGAGTCATTAACAACTGATGCAGTACTTGGTTTAATGTTACAAAAATGAGATGTATCATCTGACTGGTCAGCATGGTTCATGCACTCCTTTCTATAAGCCTCCGTAGACTATGATGTCCGCTCCCTCCTCACATTACATTTACTGGTGGAACGTGTACTTTCTGTGTCCCACATGTACTTAATGCAATGCACAGTTTAACACCTTACTTAATAGATTTCCTCTGACAGCCAATGTGCACAATATTGTTTTAAAGAGGCATTTGGGAGCACTTGAAATAGCAGAGATTGTTAAAGATGCCGAGCAGCTCCCTCCCCGGCTTCACAAAATATTTTCACTGACAAGATGTTTGCCTCTCCTTCTCCACCATCGGCTTCATCTAGAGTGGGATTAATTACTAGTGGTTATGTCTAAAAAATATCAAGGAGCTGCTAATAAATATCAACTGGTTTGCAGACTTTCCGCTCTACTTCCCCCTGTCCTTGATTTTCTTTATTCTTCCACTCTTTCCACTTCTCTTCTCTACTTCTTTCATGTTGCCTTCTTTCCTCTCTTTCCCTCTCCACTTCCCTCCTTGCTTCTTCCCTCCTTCCTTCTTTTCACTCCTCTCCCTATTCTTTCTCTTCTTGCCTGTTATTCTCATTTCACTATTTTTTTTCTTTTCTTTCCCTTTTCCTCCTCTCTTCTTTTCTTCTCTCCAGCTATGTCCTCTTTCTTCCTTTGTTCTCATATATTCTCTTCTTTTCTTCCCTCCTTTCCTCACTTGACTTCACCTCTCCTCTTTTCTTCTCTACATGTGTCTCCTCTTGCTTCTGCTCTTCTACATTCTTTGCTTCTCTCTTCTTGATCCTTACTTTGATCTCTTCTCCTCTTTACTCTCTTTTCCTCTCTTCCTTTCTTCTCTCTACACGTCTCCTCTTTCTTCCTCTCTTCTATCCCCTCTTTTCCATTCTTTTCCTCATCTCCTTTCCTCTCTGCCAACATTTCCTATTTCTTCCTCTCATGTTTTCCTTTTATCTTCCCTATTTTTATCTCTTCTTTCTACACATCTTCTCTTTCTTCCTCTCTTCTATGTTCTTCACTCCTCCTCTCTTCCCTCTTCACCTCTTTTTCCTCCCCTTCCCTCCTCTTTTTCATCCCACCCTTCATCCCCTTCCCTCCTCTCAAATCAATGACTCCTTAATGGGGTTTTCCAGAAGTATACCAATAATGGCTTATCCTTAGGAACATCATAATTGTGCACATGGCCAACTATGTCTGGTATTGCAGTACCATTCAGTCTCCTTCTGTATAGACGAGTCCCTCCCAGGTAACCAATGAAGGCATATTGCCATACTTGCATGTCCCCTTCATTGTGCTGATCAGCACGGGTCCCAGACATTGGCATCTCAGTATCCTATTGAAAAACATGGAAGACCTACCCTGTGGGTAACCCAGCAATGCTAAATTCCCAGGGAGCTTCTTGCCTTCTTCCCTTCTTTTTCCTGCCCTTTCCTTCCTTCTCTTTTGTTTCCTTCCTTCCCTTTCCTTCTCTTTCCTGCCCTTGCCTTCCTTCTCTTTTGTTCCCTTCATTCTCTTTCCTGCCCTTGCCTTCCTTCTCTTTTGTTCCCTTCCTTCCCTTTCCTTCTCCTTTCTGCCCTTGCCTTCCTTCGCTTTCCTTCCCTTTCCCTCTTTCCTTACTTCTCTCCTTTTACAAAAAGCAAATGCAAAAAGTTGATGTCCTCATGTTTTCTACTATTTCTTCTGCATTTTTTGCTCCCTCTCTCTTGGTTGTAGTGGCAACAACCATGAACTCTCTTTCCAGCCCTTCCTATTGCTCTCTTCCTTCCCTCTCTTGTCCTATCCTACTCTCTTCCAAACCCATCTTTCTCTCCCCACCTCTCTTTGTACTGCACTCTCTACAGTTTTTCTGCTCTCTATCTCACTCTCTTCTCTTGTTTCAATGGTCTTCCTACTTTTTTCTTGCTCTCTCCAATAACATTCTCTATCACCCATTAATAGTGTCAGACACAGTAGACATGGATCTACTTAAGCACAGACTGGTTTGGCTTTGGGGTAAATCCAGAGGCGACACCTGAGGCACCTTGGTCTTCACCTTTTAAACAGGATGTGGGACTCACTGTGGGGTCGCCAGACTGTTACTCAGGCTGTGGTCCCAGTAATGTACCAGCTAACACTACAAGAGGCCTATGTGCAGTATCTAACGGTATGAACAGGAATATAGCCAGATAGTCCAGGTTGTGGCATGTGCAGACTTCAGTACAAGTAACAAGTTGGAGGTCGGGTCACGAAGAACAAGTTCGGCATGAAGAATCCAGCCAGAGGTCAGGGCAGGCAGTAGACAGAAGCTAGGGCTGCCACCTGGCCGGTAAATCATCTAATCCAAAGGTCGGTGCTGGTATTCATTTTTTATTAGCCACATTAATCTGCAGTCCTGCATGTCCTGTACAGAATGCAGATACTGGGGGGAGAGGTCAGAGTATCTTATCACGTCAGTGGTTGCTGAACTGGAGATAGAGAATAAGTTTAAGTACTTCATGGGGTAGTTGCTGCCCAGCCAGAGGTACAGGGATGGGGAGGACCCAAGGAGAGGCACTATTTTTATTGGGGCCAGTAAGGGGAGTACTATTACTACTGGGACCACTAAAGGGGGCACTATTATATATCGAGGGGCGATTACTCCCTACTGATCCTCCTCGACCTTTCTGCAGCGTTTGACACTGTTGACCACAAACTCCTCCTCAGTATGCTACGCTCCATTGGCCTAAAGGACACTGCCCTCTCCTGGTTCTCCTCTTACCTATCTGACCGCTCTTTCAGTGTCTGCTTTGCTGGCTCTACCTCCCCTCCTCTTCCCCTTGCTGTTGGGGTCCCCCAGGGCTCGGTCCTTGGCCCCCTTCTCTTCTCTATCTACACAGCCCCTATTGGACAAACCATCAGGAGTTTTGGCCTCCAATACCACCTGTACGCTGATGACACCCAGCTATACACCTCTGCCCGTGACATCTCTGCACCCTTCCTCCAAAACATCACCGACTGTCTGTCTGCTGTCTCTAACACCATGTCCTCTCTCTACCTAAAACTAAACCTCTCTAAAACTGACTTACTGGTATTTCCACCGTCCACTAACCGACCTCATCCTGACATCTCCATCTCAGTGTGTGGTGCCACCATAACTCCTAGACAACACGCCCGCTGCCTTGAGGTCATATTTGACTCTGATCTCTCTTTTGCCCCCTACATCCAATCTCTGGCCCGAACATGTCGGCTGCACCTCAAGAACATCGCAAGAATCCGCTCTTTTCTCACTGTTGAGACGTTAAAAACGCTTATTGTCGCCCTCATCCACTCACGGCTCGATTACTGCAACTCGTTGCTGATCGGCCTCCCCTGCACCAGACTCTACCCTCTCCAATCCATCCTGAATGCGGCAGCCAGGCTCATCTTCCTGTCCAGCCGCTACTTGGACACCTCTGCCCTGTGCCGGTCACTGCACTGGCTGCCCGTTAAATACAGAATTCAATTTAAACTCGCCACCTTCATCCACAAAGCCCTCCACAGCGCAGCGCCCCCCTTTATCGCCTCCCTCATCTCAATCCATCACCCAGCCCGGGCTCTCCGCTCTGCTAACGAAACCAGACTGAGCGCCCCTTTCATTCGAACTTCTCATTCCCGCCTCCAAGACTTCTCCAGAGCAGCACCGGTCCTCTGGAACGCACTACCAAAGGCTACCCGAGCAATCCAGGACTCGCAGAACTTCAGGCGTGCTCTAAAAACGCACCTCTTCAGGGAGGCATACCGAATTCCCTAAACAAACCCCTCTGTACCCCCCTGATAACATGCTCCCTGACCTACTGACTGCAATCCCTGCTAGCCATCATAAACCGCTCCTGCAGTCATACTGTTTCTGCTGTCACACGGCTAAATGTCTGACCATTGTCTATGTGTATAGCATCCCTCACTCTCCACCTCGCCATACCGTGCACATCTCCAGCCCCTTTACCCTCTGTATCACCCCATTACTTGTAGTATGTAAGCTCGTTGGAGCAGGACCCTCACCCCTATTGTTTCCATCAACTGATTACTATGTAACCGTGGTTCTGAAATGTTTGTACTTTTGTCTTTCTGTATTCCCCTGTCTATGTAAGCGCTGCGGAATATGTTGGCGCTATACAAATAAAGTTTATTATTATATTATTATTATTACTAATGGAACTCCTGAGAGGTGCCACTGAAATAACAGAAGTAAAATAATAGGTTGTTATAATCACACCACTAAACTTCACCTCTTTTACCTTTGCTAGTTTTTTTTTTTATAAAGGTGGTAACCTTAAAAGAAGCATAGTCAGTAAATCAAATCAGGGACAGGAATGGAGAACAGAATATAATCAGGATAAGCCAAATGTCAAGAACCGGAAAATTAGAACAAATTTGAAGGTGCAATTTGAGCATACCAAATAGACCAAAACACTCATGCACCCTCCATAGGTAAAGGGTACCTGATATAGCCAGAGATGTCCTGGGATTGGCAGGGAAGTCTGAGGTTGGGTCTGCTGTGGTGGGAAGAAGCATGCAAGTGGCAAAGATTATAGAGTTTTTTCTCGGCAGAAGAAGTATAGATGACCTATCCTCAGTTGATTGGCATGGTTTGAATCTCGGCCAATCAGCTTATTGGGCGCCTGCTGTTAGGGCCGGGGTACACAGGGGTAGGAGCACTAGGCTATGACCCCTATGTGGAGACCGGTGCTTGTAACTACATGTTGAGGTTATTGAAATCAATGGGAACTGTGCCTGCAATTACAAGCATTGACCTCTACACAGGGGTCAGAACAGCAGCTTCTGCTCCGACTCCTGCGTATCTCCTGACACCTGATCAGTTGGGCCCGAGTAGCGGCCCCCAGTAATCAACTATGGATGATCTATCCTGAAGTTAGGTCATCAATCATATGTATGCCTGGAAACCCCTTTAAGTGGGTGGCCACAGCTCACAAATTGTTACAGATAGCACTCACTCTCTTTCTACCCAACTCTCGCTTATCCCCCTCTTCTATATCCCTCTCCCTCTCACCCCTTCCATTGTTTATATAGAGTTGATTTTCTCTGTAGCGCACCGGTAACGGTTCTCAACTCGTCCTCAGAGGCCGCTCTCTGCGATGCATCAAAAACTCAATCAATTCTTTTCATTTACTTTTACAGGAAAATACAAAGTGTCTTGAGGTAATGAAAAGCAGATACTTTTAATGAGGAGCTCGTCTGTATTGATGAAGGATGGTAACTGTATTTCCCTGTCACCTTCTCCGAGGTGGCACTTCCAATCATCAGCTCCTTCCTACGATGATTGAATATAATGAACTTTTTATTTGGCTTTGATCGTGTTGCCGAAGTTCAATTAAACAAAGTTCTATTGAAGATAGAGTGGGAAATGAATGACGGCAGCCGCCATACATTGAGTATAGGCTCTGTTCCCACCAGCCTTACGTCTATAATGCGGCCATAACAGCTATGCCAGCTCTTTCTACAAATAGATGCCAAGTAATTATGATGACCACTACAGCGCTGCAGACTGGGAACTCCAATGGAGTGTGTGACCAATACATGGTGCACATGACCTACACTATCCTACCAAATGTATGTGAACACCCCTATCCGTAGAATAGATTGTGTCTTATGAGAATGTCACGTGTCCTAAAGCATGTTTACATGAGATGAAGACCTTTGTAGGTGTCAGCCATACTTAATGACGGGAACTGCATGCTACTGGATATACGGGTTATACCACTGCACACAAGCCATCCATCATGAAGCTCAATGCATCGGCCCATCTACACTGGTACAAGGAGCATCATCATTGGACAGTTGGGTAATGGAAGAATGTTCTATGGAGTGATGTATCACAGTACTATATCTTAACATCAGATGGACATACCTGAGGATCCTGGAGAACACCTTTGCCTGAGTGTGTTGAGCCAACAGCTAAGTACAGCCAAGGTTCCGTTATGGCATGGTCTCGGTCCATAGTGACAAGAACCATGAACATGGAGGTGACCCTGACATTCTAGACAATAATGTGCTGCCGACAATGTGGCAATACTCTGGGAATGGTCGGACATACTTTCAACAAGAAAACGTACCGTGTCCTAAATCCAACACTGTTTTACTTTGGTCTGAGGATATGGATGTTCCACGATTGGACTGGCTGCACAGAGTCCCGACCTGAACCCTACTGAACATCTTTGGGACAAACTGGAGCAACGGGTCAGGAAATATGAACAGCGTCCATAGTCTTTGAAAGAACTCGGCAGATGTTTGCAGGATCAATGGAGGGAAATACCAGCTGAAATGTATCAGATGTTAGTAGAAAGTATCCACGGAGAGTATCCAATATCATCAAAGCCAAAGGACCCCCGATATTAAGTTCCGAATTTACGGTTGTGTGCTTGAGCCCTTAAGTTTTGGAAGCAAGTATTGTGGACATCTGAATCTCAGAACGCCATCTTCTGATCGGATGGCTGCAATTCGATGCAGCGGTTGCTTGGAGAACGGTTTCTACATGACTGTGTCGTCCCAACAGTGAGGTTCGGGGGAGGTTCTGTTATGGTGGGGAAAGGGGGGTTTCCGCTGGGAAGGACTGGAACCATTGGTTATAGGGAAGTCAACAGTCAACATCAATAGGCACAGAGACATTCCGGACAATGTGGCATCACCTTCCCTGTGGCTACACTTGGGTACAGCTCCGTGTCTCTACCAACATGACCGAGCGTCATGTCATATGGCACACACTGTTGAGGAGCAGAATGTCTACAAACTTCAATGGCCGCCCAAAGTCCGGATCCCAATCCAATTGAGCATCTTTGGGATGAACTAAAACGCCGTACAGGGAGGGTGCCTTACAATAACGTGGCTTAGTGTTTAAGTGACTTGAATACTGAAGTCAATGAATCAATGAAGATATTAAACTATTCTTCTTCTTGGGTCATAGAAGATAACTTATCCTATCACTTCCTACCACGGTGCTCATGGTACAACCCTACAAGGTGAGCTCACGTTTCATAATTCTACGCTGCAAGAACCAGCCAGACTTCCAGGGGGGTTTGGACCCGATGACCCTGGAGGTCCCTTCTAACTCTACCATTCTAGGATTCTCTACATTACTATGTAATGTATGGTATGAGAAGTGCCCCCATAGATAGTGGTAGCATGTACGCTACAGAATGGATAATGTTGGAGGTTGTCCTCCGTTAATTGGTAATCCGCTCCTCACAAAAACATACTTTATCATTAAACAGGTCTATTCCAATGTGACTATCAGATGACTTCGGCGCAGTGATGAATGTGAAGGCATTACCTTACAACAGCTTTCTGTGACAATAAATCACTCTCGGCGCTGCGCCTATAACTGCACTTTTGATTGAAATAACAGCAATTTCTCCAAAAATAATAATCTACCGAGCAATCCAGAGGCCATTATTCTTCTGCCCTCCGCTGTGATTACACTTTGCTTTATTTGCTAAAAACATGAAGACCAACAAGTGCTGCGAACGTCGCTTATTTCAACTTTATTAAAGGGGTTGTGTTAAGAGTGGAGCTCCTGTTTATATGTCGTATTAGGGCCCATGAATGTCATTAAGCGGGGTACCCCACCCAGGGCCCCCCTCTATGACCCAGAATGGAGGGCCACTCACGGAGAACAGCCCAGCTTCCAGGGGACCTTGTGGCATCTTGGTGTTATAGAACGGCCATTCATGTGAACATCATCCTGTAATACTACATTTCTACTGCAGGAGACATGTGTGGCTGGCCACCCTCACCTAAATCAACAGGGTCAGGGATGGTCAGATCTTTGCTCCAGACATTCTGGAAGGAGTTGATCTGGAAGTTGGCACCACTTCTTTAATGCACTTCATAGACTTTCTACAAAATCTCAATTCTATCTATCTATCTATCTATCTATCCATCTCCTATTTATCTATTTATCTATCTCATATCTATCTATCTCATATCTATCTATCTATCATCTGTCTATCTATCTATAATCTATCTATTTCATATCTATCTATAATCTATCTATCTCCTATCTATCTATCTATCTATCTATCTATCTATCTATCTCATATCTATCATATCTATCTATCTATCTATCTATCTATCTAGCTGTCTATCTATCTCCTATCTATCTATCTATCTATCTCATATCTATCTATCTCATATCTATCTATCTATCTCTCTCATATCTATCTATCTCATATCTATCTATCTATCTATCTATCTATCTATCTATCTCCTATCTATCTATCTATCTATCTATCTATCTCATATCTATCTATCTCATATCTATCTATCTATCTATCTATCTATCTATCTATCTATCTATCTATCATCTATCTATCTATCATCTATCTATCTCCTATCTATCTATCTATCTCTTATCTATCTCCTATCTATCTCCTATCTATCTATCTATCTATCTATCTATCTATCTATCTATCTATCTATCTATCTATCTATCTATCTATCTATCTATCTATCCCCAGATTGGCCCTCATAACGCTGGGGAAGTCCATGTTGTTATTTCACCCTATTCCCTGACTTGCCCCAATTTATTGCTCCAGACCGTCCCCTAGAGGTCAGTACCTTGTGTCCCTCTCTGGTATTTGTGCCCATTGGTTTATTGCCCCAGTCTTTATCTTGCGGTTGAACATTTCTTGGTTATTCAGGGTCTTCCGCAGTCTGTCCCATCCTCTCCATATCTCCATCACGGGTGGGCAATGCTCATACTACATTATCTGCACAATTCTTCCTAGGAGGGATTCTTTAGGGTAGAGGATCACATACACGTCTGCATTTATGGTACTTTTATCTTACAGCGTCATTTCTCAAGTTTTGGCCATTT
This sequence comes from Eleutherodactylus coqui, assembly GCA_035609135.1. Lineage (NCBI taxonomy): Eukaryota > Metazoa > Chordata > Amphibia > Anura > Eleutherodactylidae > Eleutherodactylus > Eleutherodactylus coqui. The sequence continues at coordinate 12,555,198 of CM069415.1, forward strand.
TCTTCTTTGTGTTTGCTGTTTTTTGCAGTTCTCTCTATTCTATGTGGAGCCTGCGGTGCCAGAAGAAAAGACCATGTAAAAAGTTTTCCTCCGGATTTTCAATGTGCAGCAGTACTTGTCTGGTGTTTGAAAAGGAATGAAAATCAATTCAAAAAATAGAACTTTTGATACAGAATCACAAAGAACCGAGAAACTTCACTTCACTGTAACAAACATAACAGAAAGTGTCCATCTGGGAATAGAGTTATCTGTAAACTACTCCTCGTTAACCCACAGAGCTGGTATTATGGTTGTCAGTCAAATCACACTCCAGTAACTTTTAATTTCCAGTTATTAAGCTGATCGATAGATAGATAGATAGATAGATAGATAGATAGATAGATAGATAGATAGATAGATAATATGAGATAGATAGATAAATATGAGATAGATAGATAGATAAATATGAGATAGATAGATAAGAGATAGATAGATATGAGATAGATAGATAGATAGATAGATAGATAGATAGATAGATATGAGATAGATAGATAGATAGATATGAAATCACAGAGGTGAGGAAAAAGAAAAAAACACATATTCACTGAAAAAGCCAAAAATACCTGAAAGTCTGCAAAGCAGACACGGTCGCCATAGGCACGATCGCCATAAGGCAGGCACAATCGCCACCGGCACAATCGCCGTAGGGCAGGCGCAATGGCCTTAAGCCCTGAAGATATGTAGTAAGCCAGACAATAATGTGTGGAGGAGCAGCTTGTTCCTGGCAGGCTAATATGCAGTCACCCACTCAACCCTGCCCAGAATGGGGAGGAGTGACTGCATATACTAATAGCCTGCACATGTGAACGATACCAAAGATGTCAGCCATAGATGGGTGGTGACCCACCATACAGGATATCAACCCTGGCTGATATGACAGCGGGTTGCCCTGTATCTCCAAGGTGGGCCACACTGGCTGACATCTTGGGCTCCCCCACCAACTAGCAAACTACATACAAAGATACTAATGCATACTAATAAAATGCGGGTGTTAGTACTGCATTTTGGCCAAAACGCATAGGCTGACGGACCGCGTCGAGGTCACACCGCTTCCGTCAGTACCTACGCTAACTCACAATAAATTACATAAAATCACAGAGGTGAGGAAAAAGAAAAAAACACATATTCACTGAAAAAGCCAAAAATACCTGAAAGTCTGCAAAGCAGACACGGTCGCCATAGGCACGATCGCCATAAGGCAGGCACAATCGCCACCGGCACAATCGCCGTAGGGCAGGCGCAATGGCCTTAAGCCCTGAAGATATGTAGTAAGCCAGACAATAATGTGTGGAGGAGCAGCTTGTTCCTGGCAGGCTAATATGCAGTCACCCACTCAACCCTGCCCAGAATGGGGAGGAGTGACTGCATATACTAATAGCCTGCACATGTGAACGATACCAAAGATGTCAGCCATAGATGGGTGGTGACCCACCATACAGGATATCAACCCTGGCTGATATGACAGCGGGTTGCCCTGTATCTCCAAGGTGGGCCAGACTTTCAGGTATTTTTGGCTTTTTCAGTGAATATGTGTTTTTTTCTTTTTCCTCACCTCTGTGATTTTATGTAATTTATTGTGAGTTAGCGTAGGTACTGACGGAAGCGGTGTGACCTCGACGCGGTCCGTCAGCCTATGCGTTTTGGCCAAAATGCAGTACTAACACCCGCATTTTATTAGTATGCATTAGTATCTTTGTATGTAGTTTGCTAGTTGGTGGGGGAGCCCAAGATGTCAGCCAGTGTGGCCCACCTTGGAGATACAGGGCAACCCGCTGTCATATCAGCCAGGGTTGATATCCTGTATGGTGGGTCACCACCCATCTATGGCTGACATCTTT
>CM069415.1:12562074-12589574 GCA_035609135.1 Eleutherodactylus coqui
TAGATATGAGATAGATAGATAGATAAATAGATAGATAGATAGATAGATAGATAGGAGACAGATTATAAGTGCACGTTTGTGTAAGCATACTCCATGAACCATTGTTGCGGTTGCTCTCTGTACCCGGAGCTTTTCCTACGACTTGTCTCCACGCCCTTCACTTTCCTAATAGTTCTGTTCTACTCAGGAATACACGTAAAATCTTATTTGTCAACACGGAGTACAACCGTTCTTCCCATCTCACCCCGCGACTAATAAATTCTTGGCGCGGCTGTGAGTGGAGTAATTGGTAGAATGTGAGGTTTGTGTGAAGCGCGGCCGACAAGCCTCCTGACTACCTGGAGAGATTTCTTATTTATCAGACATGTAAGTGAATCACACAGCAGAAGCCTCACACGTGTTTGATCACAGGGAAGATGACGGCGAAGAGCTACAGACAAACCAATGAAAATAAATAAGAGCCGGGGAATGTTATCTGTCGACAGTTTCAATTAACTTTCAAAAGGAAAAATGTGTTAACAAACGCGGCCTCTGAAGTCAAAGACGACTCGAGAGAGATAGCCGAGAAGGAATTCATCAAATTATCGGTGCACTTCAGTCTCTTCCCTAATAAAGTCCTCCTGAAACTTTTTTTTTTTTTCAAAAAGTTTTGGCAACTGCGAGGACATACAAAAAACTTTCCTTGTTTGTGTTCTAAGGTGTGAGAGTTACGACTTTCCTGACAAGCTCTGACTCCACAGATATAAGGAGCTGCCACAAAGTATATCAAAGGTCTAGTCCAAGGACTACAAAGGAAAGCTCCACGAAGAAATGCCCACAAGACCTTGTGTCTCAAGAACTGGCTAGAACATTACTTCCCCCGTTCCTGCTCTATTGTCACTCATGTTATAGTAGCCAGTACTGATGCTGCACCTGTGAAGTGCCTGTTATATGGATTTGGGCAAGCCCTGCATTCTGCCAGGTAGAGGCCCGTTCACCCATTAGAGAGATTCTTCCTTCTCAAGCCTTGTATCTGCTGGAAAACTCTGTTTCACCTTTATTATCCCCTTTCCTGGGTACTAACAGTGTCTCCCAGTACTCAGATACCCCCAGGACTCGTAACAGAGCCGAAAAGTGGATGTTGCAATTAATATACAGTAGATGTATCAAAACCATGAAAACAAGTGAAACTAGGAACTTACCATTACATAACAGGGGGAGAGGGTGATGGTAAAGGGGTGATGAGGATGATGACTATAATGACAGTCACAAAGCAGACTAGAATAGATGGCATGAAACAGAAACAACAACCTGTGCCTAATCTCTCAGTGACACTGTCCCTTGACACCAGACACCTCTGTCCCTAAACATCACTACACTATCCTACCAAAAATAAATGAAAACCTGAGCAAGAATCATAAGTAGTATCTATTTGTATATGTTAATACTAAGTGGGGCTCCTTTGTGTTATGTCCGTGCAGGCCGTGTGAACAGTGATCTACATGAATGCAACCTAATTTTATGACTGGGGAAGAGAAAGAGGGGTTGGGATGTGCATACATGCTGGACAGCGACAACAAACACGCATAAACCATTTAAATCAGGGCATGTTCGTCTGCTGCGTGCAAATGAACATTCTTTGTGTGCACTAAGTAAAGCAAAATATGTGTATACGCATGCAAAAAAGCCTTGTACATAGCCAAATACACCTATGTGAAGGAGCCCTAGGAAACAGACTGGACTAGATAACCAAGTAGTAAGATATAGTGGGGATTTTTTACTAATACAGTCTAAGGGCTCATTCACACAGGCCTATGCATTTTTGTATGCAGCATATTGTGCGCGCATTTACGCACCTCCTATAGACTTCTATGGGGACCCTTGGTGAGCAAATGCACACAAAAATAGAGCAGCTTCTATTTTTTTTTTTGTTGCCCACAAAACTGGAAAACGAGAACTAACCCATTGAAATCAATGCATATTACATACATAAATCTTATGCGCGCAAAAACACGCACAGATACGCTTGTGTAAAGAAACCCTGACAAAGTTAAAGTGTAAACTTAGATTAGATAGGCCTAAATGCACCACATTTATCACTCAATGATAAATATGCCACATTTTAGGACTGTCTAGTCTAAGCTGAGACCATGTGTTGGTTGACTTAGTTTATGCCAAAAATTGCACCAAAATCTTGGCACAATTCTTTGCAATTTAGCACAATTTTTAACTCATTTTAGGCCACAAAGTTATTTTTGACAAGTGTCTAAAAACTCATGATAAATGTGATGCAAGCTTGTAAGACAGTTTTCTGGCATGATTGGAACTAGAAAACTACTATTTAAATAGAAAATAATAGTGACTTCACCGACTGGACAAGACAAGACAAGACTGGAACGCAAGGAGCAAGACACACTGACTGGACAAGACAAGAGAAGACAAGACTGGACTGGAAACCAAGGAGCAAGACACACTGACTGGACAAGACAAGACAAGACTGGACTGGAAACCAAGGAGCAAGACACACTGACTGGACAAGACAAGACAAGACTGGACTGGAAACCAAGGAGCAAGACACACTGACTGGACAAGACAAGACAAGACTGGACTGGAAACCAAGGAGCAAGACACACTGACTGGACAAGACAAGACAAGACTGGACTGGAAACCAAGGAGCAAGACACACTGACTGGACAAGGCAAGAGAAGACAAGACTGGACTGGAAACCAAGGAGCAAGACACACTGACTGGACAAGACAAGACAAGACTGGACTGGAAACCAAGGAGCAAGACACACTGACTGGACAAGACAAGACAAGACTGGACTAGAACAAGGTACTAGAAATTAGAAAAAGGAATATTGGATAGAACACATTGTCACAGCTATCAACAGTACTGCACTGCAGAAACCAAAAGTTTTTATAGGGGCAAACCTATCAGACCCTCCTCTATGTAACGAGGCTGAGCAGTGCGGTCCGCTGATCCTCTCCAATGGGTCATAGTAACTGTCCAAACAATAACTTAGAAAGTAGGAGATAATGATGCAGTAGGAGATGTTCTGTTGATTGTAACAGTATCATAGAGGAATCAATCTGTGAGTAGTGAGATCTGATTCATGTCACAGCTTGTCCAGGGTTAGAAACAGGCAGCTGACCCTCCCACGGGCTGAGAAAAGCAGCTAGTGCAAACAGGACTCCGAAAAAGCCCCAGAAAAGTGCAGTGTAATACTTATTATTGGTAATCACAAGTCTTCGCATAATAGGAATGACTTCAAATGTTTTTTCCCACATTCTGGAAATAGTAGGATCTTTGGAGGGCAAAATTCTCAAAATCTGTGCAGACAGTTTTTGGATTGTATAAGTAGTATAAAATGCATTACAGTCCCCTCTTGGTGGTACATGACTCCTACTCTTCCCAGTTACTGCCCCTTATAATCAAATCACTAAAATAGGGCATATCAATTCAAAAAGATCACTGCCAATGGAGATACTGATATACTGATGCAAAACTACAAGGGTGGGTATACAACAGCTCCCAACAGCATGTAGACAGGCGCATTACTATATGGAGGAAGTAGAAAATACTGATGAACAGCTGTTCTGGAATATGATTTCTCCAGCAGGCTTTTGGGGTATTTTGTCGCTTTCCGAATTGAGTATCGTGTGCACACATCATTGAACCAGAATCAGACACAAATGCTGGTCTAAAAACTGGGAGAGTCTCTACCATGTGTAGAGGCTCAGGCCTTTTATTATAACACATGACAACCGCCCTTTAATGGGCGTGCAACAGGTTACATCAGTAACATATAGGATTCTCATTTGTCGGATCATACAGAATCCCCCACCTCTCTGCCCACCCCCTCCAAGTGTTGAGGTGGTATGGACTTCGTCCTCTAGCTGAAGTCATCTCCGTGTAGTGATGACTCATTGTTTACCTAGCTTCAGGATGAGGAGTGGAAGGGGCTAGACAAACACTCAGTATTAGACACAGAAACTGGTTGAGCAACTTCTTATGTACTTAGAGCAAATACATCACCCATCCATTGGCTAGCAAATACCATGATTAGATTGTGTGTGTCCTTTAGACTCCACAGAGCTGAAAGTCATTACAATAACAAAATACATTTGGGCTATAGACATTTTATAAATAATCATCATGTCTATCACAATCCCCCCTTAAAATGTCTATCCTCTAATTCTCTATCTAATTTTCACAGTCTTCTGCGCATGAGCCTATAACCGGAGCGCGTTGAAGGTTCGTTTTAGGGTCTTCAAGTGGGTGTAGGACTTGTCCACTCCTTCTGGGGATGCATTCAGCAAACTCATGGTGGGGGCGGCTTTTCCAGCATCAGTTTCACAGGTCTCTCTGACACAGGGGATAACACAGCAGACTAGAACAGAAAAGGTAACCATCAGTTCACATACAACAGCGACGCCCGTCTGTGCCAGGATCCTTTACCACCCGCTCATCCATGGCGAGTGCTGGTCCCAAAAGTTAGCTCTTTTTAGTTAGTGCGGTCAGCTTCTTAATGGCAACTGCGTCTTTACCCGCGGGTCACGTGTCGTCTAGGATGTAGGTATGACAAGTCTCCCCTATCATCTTTACAGACACTCCCCTTTTTAGCTAAAGTCATATCTAAGGTCATTCTATTTTGAAAAGTCATAGTCGAGGTAGGTCCTATTGGTCGACTAGTCCCTATAAGGCGTCTCTAGTATAATTTATAAACCACTGTTAATTATAATAAAACATAATTAATCCAGTCAACATTTATTTACCCTAATGATCAGGAAAATGGACTCGAATCTAGTTTTAACTTGGTCTCTAATTTTTTAAAACTTGTCAGGTACCCCCCTTGGCTATCCTATGATGTCAATGTATACGTGTAGATCAAAACTACCACCAGGGGTCTCTCTTCTCGCTCTAGCATAATGTTACAATACTAGTAGCGTGCACAGGTACGCACGGCGTGGGACTCCCTAATCTTCACCCACACCAGTGTCCCTCCTGGAGATAGTCCTAATGGTGAACACGTCCAGGTCGCCTCACCCTTGCGTCAGGGTTTTCCCACTGCCCGTAAGTCCCTACTCCTAGGAGGGGGGGGATCCCTACCTCACCTCAGAGGGAGGCCATGGATTCCCTGGGCTCATTTCCGGGCATCCATACCCTCTATCTGTACAAGTTAACACCCCACAGGGTGTGCCCTCGCCGGAACCTAAGGTCTTCTGCACTATCCCTAGGCAAATGGGAATACCACTGACAATCCATCTTAGGAGATCGGGGCAGGCGCAGTACTAGTACATTTCTCCTTTTTCTTTGGTAGCGTATGTGTTTGGCATTATCGGAACTGGCTCTTCATCTTTTTCAAACAAGGGAAACGTTGGTGTCTGACAGGATGTGGAGGAGCATAAGGGCTTTACTAAGGCACACTCCCCTGTCCAATTACCCTCCAGGCGGGTCCTCTACCTCATGTCTCCACAAAGCCAGTAAACGTCTCCTAAGGACTGGACCTGATTCTGCATCTATTCCCCTCCTATCATACTGTAGGAGGAGCAATACCCGTTGGTGAGTTCCCCAAAAATCTCCCTCCACCCTGCCTATTTGCCTGGCAGGTGTAGTTTCCAGGGTAGTCAGTAATACTCTCTCCGGTGCAAAACACTTAAGTAGTTATAGAGTATTCCTTCTTCCATTTCTCACGGACAGTGTAATTAGCGGAAATGTTCGTGAAGAGACTAATAAACCACTCTTCAGCATCTACAGGGAGATTTAGGGGGACCATCCCCGAGTGTAGTCGGGCACTACCGCACACGCAACAGTTAGACTTGTTGCTCCTGTTAGCATTGTACCTCATCAACTCCAACCAGAGATTCTGGTCAGAGTAGCCAGTCGCTACTGTCAAGGTGTCCTCAAAGGTAGGGTCGGCTATGATCATCATGTTCGTCAAGGTCTTTATCTTACGGCGGAGGGGGTTAATTATGGGCACGGGACTAAGTGAAGGCTTCCATTCGGCTGCATCTACCATATCCCTTATTTTAAACTTCCCTAAGGGATCTGTCCTCCCATACCGGTATGTCCCCAGACTATAAGTCCCTCCGTCCCCCGGGCTTGGATCTCCCATGGTTAATGTAAAAACCGCATTAAAACCAAGCAACATACTAAGTTCAGCCTTCCAATACCTGCTGTCCTTATTATTTTCAAGGAGGGTTATACGACTAATTAGGGATTTCCCGCTCCTATCTTTCTTATTTAAGGCACTTCGCGGTTTATAGGACTAGTCTGTTCCTGCGTTACATCCCACTAATCCCCAATAACGGCAGTCTTCTCCCCAGACGTTATCAGTGGCGCAAACATATTGTATTCCCCGGGTATATAAGTCATATAACCAGCTGGACTGAGCTAAATCTGGCCTGCGGTGGGATCTTGCGCCTAGACACGGGACCACAGTACAATAGTCGAAGGAATATGCGGCTACTTGAGCATTGGACGAGTTATACTAGAAGGTAACCATACCCTCATATTCTTCCGACCAAGGATTCCAGTTGCCACCCTCCTCTCTCACTAGCCCTAACCAGAGTAATGTCTTTGGCACAACTTAAGACTGGTCTCCCGGATCTGAAGCTTTCTTACAGTATGAAGCGTGGATCCATGTAAGTCTTTCGGCTAGTTTCACAGCTGTGGCAGTAGTCAGAAGCACCTGGTAGGGGCCATCAAATCGGGGCTCAGGAGGGTGCTTCCTGAGGAACTTCTTGACGCACACCCAATCCCCAGGCTGCAAGATATGTGTCCCAGTGTCTGCCTCTGAGTCTGGAAGAGAACACCTGTGCATAGGCTTTGGTTAGTTCTTTAACAACGGAAATCACATACTCAGTCAACACATCAGATTGTAATTGTAACCACTGAGGATAGTAACGACCTAGCCTTGGGGCTAGCCCAAACAATCTCGTAGGGAGATAATGTATAATCCCCCCTGGGTTCATATCTAACACTGTATAAGGCTATTGGATGACAGTCTTTCCAAAGTGGCGTCATTTTTAAGTATCTTACTTTTTAGCGTGCCACTACGTCTCTCCACCTTTCCATTACTCTAAAGATGGTAGAGTATGTAAAAGGCCTGGGATACACCCAGAGCAGACATGACATGTTACATTCACCTGCGAAGTTTATACCTCTGTCTGACTCTGAATCACTTCTGGTACCCCATATTCACAGTTTACCTCGTTCATGAGCTTCTTTGCGGTTACCTACTTGTTTACCTTGGTGACAGGGTCGGCCTCCAACCTGCAAAGACATCAACAACAAGCACGTAGTCATACTTCCCAACAAGTGGGAGCTGAACGTAGTCAATTTGCAATCCCTGAAATGGGTAGAGTGGTCCCGGCAAGTGTGATGTGGCAAATTTACTTCTGCCCTGACTTACCCATGGCATAGATCATGCTAAACCGGACAAATGATGCAGCAGCTACAGAGAACCCAGAAGTCGCCCAACCTCTTTCAAGCGTCGTCGTCAGTGCTGCTTTACTAGGTGGGTCTTTCCGTCCATCAGCTGGGCCATCATGGGATACAGGAACTGTGGTGGGCAAGTGCTGTTGACTGGTCACCACACGCTGTCCTGTTTCTGCTGCTCCCATATTAGTCCATTTATTCTTTCCTTCCTTGCTGGCTGGTAACTGTAAAAGTCTTTAGCATATCAAAGTCCAAATTTTTGTCAATGTCCAAAGTTTTTTGCCACTGACTCATGCTGTCAGTACCTTTCTTCTTTCTTCCACGGCTTGAGGGCCGCTGCCTTTGCTGCGCTGTCAGCGAGGGTGTCGTCTCTCGCCTCTCCAGTGTAGGAATCGGTGCGAACTCTCAACTTTGTCAGGTAGAAGGAGGGCCTCCATGCGACTCTGCACCGCTGCACCATACTCAATTGGTTGTCCTGCTAAGGTAAAAACTGTCTGGCCTTCCATATTGGGCCGTAATCATGAGCTGTGCCAAATGCATACCAGGAGTCAGTGTAAAGGATTGCCGGTCTTACCTCTCGCCACTCTACTCGCCTCAGTGAGGGCCTTCAATTCCGCTTATTGTACTGTGACATGCGGAGGCAGAGCTTCTGCTTCTAGGACATCTTGTTGTGTGACCACTGCATATCCGATGTGGAGTCATCAATCCTCACCCTGATACCATCTGCAAAAAGCTCAACATATGCATTATCAACAGGGGTTCTGGTAACTGTTTGCATATCTGCAGTTTCTTACTGAATTAGTACTAAATAATCGTGCTGATGTTCTATTTCACATGGCTCGGAACCTTGTTATCTTATTCCATTTATTTTAATTTTTTTTTTCAAACCCAATAGCTGATCTACAACACCTAGATCATCTATGACCCAGATCACCTATGCCTCCCCCCTTTTGAACCGCAATACTCAATGGAAAAAGAGTCATTGCGTTCAAACTAGTAAACCAAGAGGCACAAAAACAAGCACTTTGTAGGTCAAGGTGACATTGTATGCAGCGAAGTCTGAGCAAAAATCTCCTTACAAAAAATTTTTTTTTTCCTTTCAGGTCGCAGTTAGCATTTTTTAACACAAGGGGGCGCCACACAATTCAAATTTTACGTCACCCAGTGTAATAGTATTTCAGGGTATGGCCAGCGTTTAGCTTTTACTCTCCTGTCGGAATATAATTATAGCTTCAGTGTAGACTGACACTAGAATATACAAAAGACTTAAAGAAAAACTAAAAAATACGGATGAATTAACATCCTACTCTGGGCAATTCAGTCCCTCTTTCTTCACATAAAAAGTAAAATTACTTCACCAAATTGCATGAAAAAGTTTGCTGGGTGACTATAGGGAAATTATTCCATCTGTAGGAGCCTTCCATAACATCATCGGTCTGAGTATGCATTGGAGAAGCGGGCAGTGGAAAACAGAGCCCCTGGGAACATGAGAGAGCGTCCCCTGTCATGTATTCCTGGTCTCTGCCCCCCATGCATCAACTCCAATCTTCCATGCACTATAAACCAGCTTAGTCATCTACTATGTTCCAAGCTGCATCTCCACAAAGGTTTGTTTCCCTGAACCTATCACACATCCAAAGTGGCCACATCTTGGAGCGTAACAAAGTCTGGTCAAACAAAACCTTACTTCAGACAATCATGATGTTAGCACTGGATACAGTGGCATTGGGGAATATAGGCCTCCCAAATGCAGCAAAATGGCCGCCAGAGGCAGAAAGGGGCGGGGCTACAAATCTCCCAAGTGAGGCAAAATGGCCGCTGGAGGAGGAAGGGGCGGGGCCAGGTCCTGTCCCGGACGGGGAGGGACCGGAAGTAACATCACACACCCTGAAAGTGAGCACATGGGGGGGGGGGGGAGTAACCTCAGGGTGGGGGCAGGCCTCACTACATTTACTGCAGAGTCACACTATGTTGGATTGTAAACATTGCAAGCCAGCCGCCATTATAGGGAGGGGCTGCAGTCAACACAAAGACATTACATTGTTCATTAGCAATACACATACCCCCCCTACATGCTTTCCCCTCTTCAATCTCTTGACTACGTTATACCTTCTCCTAGCAATCTAAAAACACCTTTCTTTCTGCTAGGCTTCCTGCTCATCTTCTGAAAACTTTCTACAGCCTATCTTATCTGTCCATGACCTAACATTTCTTTCTGCAACTTTTCCTGGTCCTTTCCCATTGTTCAGTAACCAAATCACAAGCTCTATGACCTTTGTCCTTGCTCACTTTGCTCAACTCTATGCTACCTGCTTATTCTATTCTATTCAAAGTTTCTGCACACAATACTGTTTCTCTTGTAAAATCTGCTTTCTTCAAATCCTTCCCATATAACCTCTTTCCCACTCAGAATTATAATGCACATTAATTCTACAAAACACAGGGAACGACAAAGTAAACAGAAAGGGTTAATTGGAAAAAGCTTTCAGTTCACTCTTATCAGCAGCCCTCCCCCCAACAATAAACACTGCACATTCTTTCTATAATACCAGACAGACGGGATTACTGGAGAATACCCACAACGGCTCAAGGTATATATATATATCTCATCTATCTTTTTTAACAACCCACCGTCTAGTAATCCCCAAGAGCACTTCTTGTACACGATCTAGACAGGACATTTAGCTATACACAGAGACTGACGATTATTTTCAATGACCAAAAACCTCAATAATATTCTGGAGAAATCAGCCGTCACAAAGCACGACTATACTTCATACGTATATACCTTTCCACATATGAGAACATAACACGCTCAATCATAAAGTTAAGTATACGTATCATAAATCTTCCTAACCTCACACTAGTTTTACCTAGGAGCACGTGTCACTGGCGTGTTCCCTCAGACTTAAACAGCCGAGTCCGCCCTCCCGACACATTAACCCTCACAGAATTTATCTCTTGGTCTTGCATACACAATTTTTAACCGTCTCAGACATAACAGCCACAGCATACAAAATACCCCTTAAGCAGGTTAAAACGGTGGTCTTTTCCGAGTAAGAAAGAACTATATTACCTGCCTTTCATTGATTTATCACTCTGGACCAGGAACAGGCAGAAAAGCAGTTAGAACCCAGATCACATCGGTAGATTTACATAAAGCAATCTTACCGTGTTCTGTAGATTTTCGGGCCCCTGAGTTCTGCGTGCCATCCGCCGATCTCTGTATTTTTCCAGAATGAAAGAAATCAAAATCTCTTAACTCGGTCCACCCAGAGACGCCACTGTTCTGGAATATGATTTCTCCAGCAGGCTTTTGGGGTATTTTGTCGCTTTCCGAATTGAGTATCGTGTGCACACATCATTGAACCAGAATCAGACACAAATGCTGGTCTAAAAACTGGGAGAGTCTCTACCATGTGTAGAGGCTCAGGCCTTTTATTATAACACATGACAACCGCCCTTTAATGGGCGTGCAACAGGTTACATCAGTAACATATAGGATTCTCATTTGTCGGATCATACAGAATCCCCCACCTCTCTGCCCACCCCCTCCAAGTGTTGAGGTGGTATGGACTTCGTCCTCTAGCTGAAGTCATCTCCGTGTAGTGATGACTCATTGTTTACCTAGCTTCAGGATGAGGAGTGGAAGGGGCTAGACAAACACTCAGTATTAGACACAGAAACTGGTTGAGCAACTTCTTATGTACTTAGAGCAAATACATCACCCATCCATTGGCTAGCAAATACCATGATTAGATTGTGTGTGTCCTTTAGACTCCACAGAGCTGAAAGTCATTACAATAACAAAATACATTTGGGCTATAGACATTTTATAAATAATCATCATGTCTATCACACAGCCACTCACACACCTACATAATATTAAGGGGGTTGATAGATAAGGCTCGTAAGGCATAGCAGACCAACTGATATATGGGGTGCATTATGCAGGCTTACAGTCTAGTATTGACACCCCATATGATAAAGCCCGTTAGGCTGCCTTACACCACAGAAGTGAACCGCGCTGTTAGTGACAACCCGAGCTCACCCAGCATTTTGAAGCCTGACTGAACTGGGTTGTAAACTTGTGTATGTTGGCCAAAAAATTGACCAATACCTGTTATTTATTGGTATTTTTGCAGTAAACAGTCAGGCTTTAAAATGTTGGGACGCCCGGGGCTTTGTCGTATGACGGGTGTCATTAATAGGTTGCATGGTGCACTACAAGTATCAGTGGGACTGGCACCCTTTTTATGCCTTATCTATGTGCAAATATAATACTTAGCAGCCACTTACCCCCCAATATGTGGTAGGTGTGTGAGTGGCTGTTCTTTGGTATTAGTGCAATGCTGTTCCATATAGTAACTTGCCTATCTGCATTCTGATGGGAAGTGGTTCTATATCCCCCCCCCCCCTCTTCTTTGTACAACAGTTTGTAAACATCTTTGAAGTGAGGAGAACAATTACTGGGGTTTTGGTAGAAAAAATTTGTGCCATTCTTGTCTGATGGTGGACTCTAGCTGCTCACCAGTCCTCGGTCTTCTTTGCCGGATGTTCTCCATTGGTGAAAGGTCCTGACCGCAGGTGATGTTCAGCCCCCGGACTCTTCTTCTGTGCAGCCATGCTGTTGTGATGGATGCAGGATGTGGTTTAGTGTTGTCCTGCTGTAATGTACAAGGCTTCCCTGTAGGAGACGTTGTCTGGATGGGGCATATGTTGTTCTGAAATCTCTATATACTGCTCAACATTGATAGTGCCTTTCATGATGTGTAAGCTGCCCATGCCATAGGCACTAATGCCACCCCATACCATCAGAGATGCAGAACTGTGTGCTGATAAGCTGGATGGTCCGTCTCCTCTTGAGTCCGCAGGACACGGCATCCGTGGTTGCCAAAAGGAATTTCACATTGCGATTCATCTGACCACAGAACAGTTTTCCAATTGGCCTCAGTCCATTTTAAATGATCTTTGGCCCAGAGAAGACGCCGGTGTTTCTGAATTGTGTTGATATGTGGCTTCTTCTATGCATAATACAGCTTAAACTTGCATTTGTGAATTGCATGTGTAAGGTTGCTGCTTGTTTGTGCCACCCTTATGCGGTTCCGGGGAGCTGCTAGCATCCCTCTGCTCTCCCTTTCTGCTTTTGTCCAGCACTGAGAGAATTAACCAGCACTGACAGGGTTAAGCAGCTCTCTGCCTCTCTGCTCACCTGAGAAGTTAATTAGGCATTACTCCCCTATTTAAGCTGAGCTGATGCACTTGTTGCCTCTGAATTGATGTTTGTTAGTTCCTCAGGCCCGAGGTTCCAGCGCAGGGCCGCCCTTATCGGGGTGATCGCGTTGCTTATAGGTAGGGGTCTGCCATTCCCTCCGCAGCCATGGGTCAGTCTTCCTTTTCCTGTCTACAGTCTGGCTGTCTGAGGAGTTAGCTACCAACCACTCCAGGACTGGCCTCAGCCTGGTGGGTTGGTCCAGTGGATCCACATTTCCTGAAACCCGTAATCCGTAACAGCACGGAGTACTGTCTTCACAGTCAATGATTTTTGGAAGTATTCCTGACCCATGCAGTGATTTTCATTACAGAATCATGCCTGTATTTAATGCAGTGATGCCTGAGGGCCCGTAGATCTCCAGCATCCTATACTGACCGTCGGCCTTGTCCCTCGTGCACATGATTTCCTCCAGATTCTATGACTCTTCTGATGATATTATTACTGTAGATGGTGGGATATTCAAAGTCTTCGCAATTCTTCATTGAGGAACATTTTTCTGAAATTGATCCATAGTTTTTAGACGCAGTTTTTCCCAGATTGGTGACCTCTGACCATCTTTACTTCTGAGAGACTCTGCCTCTCTAACATGCTCTTTTCATACACAGTCATGTGACTTAGTAGCAAATTGACCTTCAGCTGTTTTTTATTTGTACTACTTAGTTTTCCAGCCTTTTGTTATCCCTGTCCCAACGTTTGTGAGATGTGTGGCTGCCATCGATTTCTAAATGAGTTAATTTTTTGAAATGAGATGGAACAATGTCTCCCCTCCCCCCTCTGATATGTTCTATTGTGAAAAGAATATGGTTAGATGAGATTTCCCAATTATTGCATTCTTTTCTTCTTTACATTTATTTACATTTCACACAGCGCCCCAACTTTTTTGGAATTGGGGTTGTATAATTTATTGTACAATGTATATAGTCCTGAACAGGGGGGCATGCCGCATTGGATTTAAGAATTTAATCTAATAACCGTTACAGCTCTGCTACATCTCTCTCAGCTTGACTACACATGACAAATCAGCTTCCCTGCATCTGAGAAAACCGGACAAACTTCACTCTGTTGCACCTGCTGCACTCAATTCTGTTGCACCTGCTGAGCTCAGTTCTTCTGAACCTGCTGCACTCAGCTCTGCTGAACCTGCTGTACTCAGTTCTGCTGCTCCTGCTGCACTCAGCTCTGCTTCTCCTGCTGTACTCAGTTCTGCTGCTCCTGCTGCACTCAGTTCTGCTGAACCTGCTGCGCTCAGCTCTGCTTCTCCTGCTGCACTTAGTTCTGCTGCTCCTGCTGCACTCAGCTCTGCTTCACCTGCTGCACTCAGCTCTGCTTCACCTGCTGCACTCAGTTCTGCTGCTCCTGCTGCACTCAGCTCTGCTTCTCCTGCTGTACTCAGTTCTGCTGCTCCTGCTGTACTCAGTTCTGCTGCTCCTGCTGCACTCAGTTCTGCTGAACCTGCTGCGCTCAGCTCTGCTTCTCCTGCTGCGCTCAGCTCTGCTTCTCCTGCTGCACTTAGTTCTGCTGCTCCTGCTGCACTCAGCTCTGCTGCTCCTGCTGCACTCAGTTCTGCTGCTCCTGCTGCACTCAGCTCTGCTTCTCCTGCTGTACTCAGTTCTGCTGCTCCTGCTGTACTCAGTTCTGCTGCTCCGGCTGCACTCAGTTCTGCTGCTCCGGCTGCACTCAGTTCTGCTGCTCCTGCTGCACTCAGTTCTGCTGAACCTGCTGCGCTCAGCTCTGCTTCTCCTGCTGCACTTAGTTCTGCTGCTCCTGCTGCACTCAGCTCTGCTTCGCCTGCTGTACTCAGTTCTGCTTCGCCTGCTGCACTCAGTTCTGCTTCGCCTGCTGCGCTCAGTTCTGCTGAACCTGCTGCGCTCAGTTCTGCTGCTCCTGCTGTACTCAGCTCTGCTACTCCTGCTGCACTCAGCTCTGCTTCTCCTGTTGCACTCAGCTCTGCTTCTCCTGTTGCACTCAGCTCTGCTTCTCCTGCTGTACTCAGCTCTGCTTCGCCTGCTGCACTCAGCTCTGCTTCTCCTGCTGCACTCTGCTCTGCTTCTCCTGCTGCGCTCAGCTCTGCTTCTCCTGCTGCACTTAGTTCTGCTGCTCCTGCTGCACTCAGCTCTGCTGCTCCTGCTGCACTCAGTTCTGCTGCTCCTGCTGCACTCAGCTCTGCTTCTCCTGCTGTACTCAGTTCTGCTGCTCCTGCTGTACTCAGTTCTGCTGCTCCGGCTGCACTCAGTTCTGCTGCTCCGGCTGCACTCAGTTCTGCTGCTCCTGCTGCACTCAGTTCTGCTGAACCTGCTGCGCTCAGCTCTGCTTCTCCTGCTGCACTTAGTTCTGCTGCTCCTGCTGCACTCAGCTCTGCTTCGCCTGCTGTACTCAGTTCTGCTTCGCCTGCTGCACTCAGTTCTGCTTCGCCTGCTGCGCTCAGTTCTGCTGAACCTGCTGCGCTCAGTTCTGCTGCTCCTGCTGTACTCAGCTCTGCTACTCCTGCTGCACTCAGCTCTGCTTCTCCGGCTGCACTCAGCTCTGCTTCTCCTGCTGCACTCAGCTCTGCTTCTCCTGCTGCGCTCCGCTCTGCTTCTGCTGCTGCACTCAGCTCTGCTTCTCCTGCTGCACTCAGCTCTGCTTCTCCTGCTGCACTCAGCTCTGCTTCTCCTGCTGCACTCAGCTCTACTGCATCTGCATCTAAACCCCTGATAAAGCTATTTCTGAGCAGTGGGTTTCTGCATATGCTGTGATTCCCCAAGTAGAGACGTGTTTAATTTCCAGCCATGGGCACCTCGAGGGGCAGCTTCACACTCTTTGAACCATCTTAGCAATAGGATTTTTGATTATGCTTTTCGGGTGGCGCAAACACTTGAAAAGGTTCTTGAAATTTGTCTTTGCCAACATCTGAGCATGATAAATATGTCCGAAGACGCACATATTAACATTCATTTTTTTGACCTTTTCATCTTTCTCTTCCAGTAGAACATAATACAAAGTATATGAGTGCCCACAGAATAAGTGCCCGTAGTGCTGCCATTGACAGTACCCATATATACCATCCATATAATAGTACTAGCCTTAGTGGTGGCCGACACAAAGTAGTTATAATCATTTCATGTCTCCTAATCATCCCAGATTCAGTATGACAGTCCTGGATTTTGGAGACTCTCCCATTGTCCTGGGAGGCGGGAGACATGTTCCTCAGGGGCGGGCACAGAGTAAAATAATAAACAGCTTATACTCACCCCTTTGGCACTCTCCGCTCCCCCGCTAACTTGCAATCATGTGCTATCTAACGTGTTTGCTGTAGTCACTCACTGGCCCCAGCTGTACCAAAGATGAGGCAAAAGAATTTGGGGGAATTAGCGGTGCAGAACGGAGCGGCGGGGAATGAAAGGGTGAATATAGGCTGTTTTTTTATTTTACTGCATTAAAGGTGGCATTAATGAGCTGGGCATGTAGGGGCATTATTGCAGAGAGGGGGCATAAAGGGCATTGTTAATGAGCAGGGTATGAGGGGACATTATTACTGAATGATTGAATGGGGGCATGTAAAGGGCATTATTACTGAGTGGGGGCATGCAGGGGCATTATTACTTAGTAGAAGCATACAATGATATTTCTGAGGGGGCATGTGGGGATATTATTACTGAGGGGGGCATGCAGGGCCATTGCTACTGAATGGGGGCTTTCATGGGGCATTATTACTAAGCAAGAGCTTGGGGAGGCATTTTTAATGGGGAGAGGCATACGGATACATTATTACTTAAGGGGTAAAGATGAGCGAACGTGTTCGGCTCCGCCCCTTTTCGCCCGAACACCGAACTTTGCGAGCAATTCCGTGCTCGGGCGAAAAAAGTTCGGGGGTCGCCGTGGCAGCGCGGGGGGGTGCGGCGGGGAGTGGGGGGGAGAGGGAGAGAGAGAGGGCTCCCCCCTGTTCCCCGCTGCTGCCGCCCGCGCCGCCACGCCTCTCCCCGCCCCCCGGCGCCCCCCGAATCTTTACGCGCGGACACTGAAGTCCTCGGTAAAGCCGGTGTCCGGGTGCGTAAGTGTTCGTTAAGAACACGTTCGCTCATCTCTATAAGGGGGCATATGATGGCATATACATTATTATACATATATAATGGACCTATACAATTATTACTGATCTGGGGCATTATTACTGAGGGAAGCATGCGTGGGCATTGCTATTGGGCAGGGGCATGTGGGGACATTATTATTGAGGAGAGGCAATGGAGGCATTATTACTGAGGGGGGCATGTGGGGACATTTCTTATGAGTGGGGAATTACTGCTGAGTGGGGACATGTAGGGGCATTACTACTGAGAAAGGCATGCAGGGGGCATAATTACTAACTGGGGGCACGTAGTGGTGGGCAGTATTACTAAGCGGGAGCATGAAGGGGCATTATTACAGAGTAGCAGCATGTAGGGGGCACTATTACTGTGAATGAGTCACTAATGGGCATTATTATTACGAGGGGATAAAAAGGGTGTGGCTTCATATACAAAGGGTGTGGCTTCATATACACAGGGTGTGGCTTGGTGTAAAAAGGGCGTGGTTCAGTATAAAAAATATATGCTTACCACAATTATTGTCCCTACTTGAATTGCTCCAGAGTTGGGAAGTATGGTAAAGGATGGATGGGGCAGAAGACTTCTATGGCGTGGCGTATGTGACCCACCCAAGTTCGGTAGGGCAGTTGCACCCTAAGCAGATGCCAGTCCTGCCTAACCTGAGTCTCGATCCTTTGTCCTGGTCAAAACCAGTCCATTATTAGGGTCTCTATGGCTGCAGCCCAAACCGTCAGATTTGCAATCATCCATAGGAGGCTATGGCGTCAGCGAGGCGGCGCCGTCTTCGGGCCGTGGTAGTGGCGCCCCGTCAGGCTCTCATTGCTCTCATGTTCCGGTTCTTTATTAGAAGGTTCACAGTGAGGAGCAGATAAGGTATTAAATCACGTCTCACCTCGCTCTCCTTGAATACGAATGTGCAGCGATACATCAGCGCTCCCCCGTCCTCCTCAGCGCACATCAGCTCAAGGAATAAGATGCAAAATGTTTTTCACAATTTGTCTGCGTGTTATGGCAGCGTTTCAGCACGAAGTACCGGAGACGTATAGAGAGGCCGCGGGTACATATACATCACACGTATACGTCTTATTTCATCTCATTGTCCGCGGGGGCCGAAATTCCTGCAGAATTATTTCATCACCTTTGAAATCTATACTTCGAGGAATTGCTGCAGTTGCCAAAGGAGTCCAACGCGCTACTAGAGGGGGTCTCTAATAAAGCGTCCGTTCATTGTATATTACAGCACGTATGTCACGAGGGTACAAGCAGTGCCAGTTTCCCCCAGCGTGCCATCCAGTAGCACGTTGGACCTCCATTGACCTTCAATACTGCAGCAATGTGTTGTGCGCCAATTTCTGACCTCTCATTGACAACAGAAATCTGGATCCATCTGACAGGAGATGTTTTTCAGTGATACAATTTTTGGCTCTTTTGCCCGCCTCTCTGTTTCACTTACACACATTGGCGCTAGAACTGGTCATCTGCTGTTATGGCCTATCCGTGCTAAGGAACGGCGAGTTGTGTTTTCGGACACGTCTGTTGGAGCTCCAGTGTTGTAGTTGGATTCTCCTAACTGTGCAGTTTCTGTTGCTCAGAGCTATTCTTTACATCCTCCTCTGACCCCTTTTGGTGATGAGTTGTTTCCGTCCACAGGATCCCCTTCCACTGGATGTCTTCCTCAATTACGTTATTCTCAGTATACTCCCCATACCGTTACATGAGGAAGCCCCATGTGGTTGTCAGTGAGGACCAACTAGTCTAGCACCGATGACCGGGCCTTGTTGTATTTTCCCATCTGAAGTGGATTCACGCTGAAACTGATCCACGGAAAACTGGTCACGTGATTTAATGCTCCGGGGTCACGAGGAGACTTACCATACAGGGAAGCAACAATTGTGAGAGGGCTGAAGGGTGTAATAAAGGGGCCGATCAGTGTACAGCAGGAGCGTAACTATAGAAGGTGCAGGGGATGCGGTTGCACCCGGGCCCAGGAGCCTCAGGGGGCCCATAAGGCCTCTCTCTTCTCCATAAAGGGTACCCAGTACTATGAGTAAAGCATTACAGTTGGGGGCCCTGTTACAGGTTTTGCATTGGGGCCCAGAAGCTTCAAGTTATGTCTCTGTGCAGCATGGTTTAGGTATGGGTACGGGTACAGATACAGATAGAGGGGGGCCCAGCTCACGTTTTGCATGAGGGCCCCTGAGCCTTTAGTTACTCCCTGGTGTACAGCTTCTATACAATACCCCATAGTCATACAGTAGTGCTATAGTTGCCCACATAATAGTGCCATACGGTGCTCTCACACCCTACAGCCATACAATGTCTAATACCGTTTCAACAGCTTGCAGGGAAGGTACCAGGTGCATGTAGGGGGTGATCACCTATTTTAGCTCCACCCAGCCAGGTTATCTCTTTCCTCCATACAGTGCCATCTTGTGGAACTACATGAATCCTCCTCCTCCTGGCTCTGTCTCCTCTCCTCTGATGTTCCGAGACTCCACTGTCAGCCCATCAGCACCCAAACAACACCATTGCTTAGTTCTGCTACTGTATTTCTGTACTGAACTTGGTTCTGGTATTGCATCTATGTACTGAGGGTGTTTTATACTATACGTTATGAGCTTAGTTTTAATACTCCATTTATGTACTGGGTTTGGATTTGTAGCTATAGTTATGTATATTTATGCTTGGTTCTGGTATTGTATGTGCCCACTGAGGTTGGCCCATGCTGTATCTGATTCTGGTGCTATATTTATATTATGAACTTAGTTCTGGTATTATATTTATGGGCTGATGGTGGTTCTGGCGCTGTATATATCTACTGAGCTTGGTTGGTTCTGATGTTGTATCTTCGTACTGAGGTTGGTTCATGCTATGTTTATATTAGGAGTTTGGTTCTGGTACTGTACGTATTCATATTATGAGCTCAGTTCTGGTATTGTATTTATGTATATGTATTTATGTGAGGTTGGTTTGTGCTCTAGTTATGGTATTAGCTTGGTTCTAGTAATGTATGTATGTTATTAACTTGATTCTAGTACTATATCTACGTACCAGGTTTATTTCTCATGCTTTATTTGTATACTAACTTTGTTTCTGCTGCTATATTTATGCTATGAGCTTGGTTCTGGTATTGTATTTATGTTATTCATTTCATTCTCAGGCTGCATTTATGTACTGAGTTTGGTTCGGATGCTGTATTTACATTATAAGCTTATGTCTTGTGCTGTGTTTGTGTTAAGAGCTCGCTTCTGGTACTGTATTTATGTGCCAAGGTTGGTTTCTGTGCTATATTTATGAACTGACCTAGATTCCGCTGCTTTGTTTATGTTATGAGTTTCATTCTGGGGCTCTATTTATGTACTGAGCTTAGTTCTGGTGCTGTATTTATGTACTGAGCTTAGTTCTGGTGCTGTATTTATGTTATAAGCTTGGTTCTGGTGCTGTATTTATGTTATGAGTTCGGTTTTGGTGCTGTGTGTTATGAGCTTGCTTCTAGCAATGTATTTAGTTACTAAGCTGTTCTAGTATGGGTATACTGCTATCTTGATGCTTCCTGCACAAGCAGAATACAAGCAAACTGCCTATCAGTGCAAGATATATATTGCTATTTCTTATAGTAGGGGGCAAAAAAAAATCTGCACGATGCGCCATCTAACCTAAGACCTACGTTGGGAAACATCCCACATCTTCTATAAAAAGAAGAAGAAGGCTGCATGATACAAAAAGAAAATCCCATCATGCATCAGGCACCACGCAGATGTACAGCCGTGTTGTATATGAGTCAGGCTTCAGCACGCTATCAATTACAGCCGTCTTGGTTACAGCAGAAAACAAGGTAGCAGAAGGTCCAGGAAAATGGCGTCCCAGTTGTTAAGTAGACTTAGTTTACCGTAATGTCATCATGCCAAGATTGCACAATGCCGGAGAAGAGACGGTCTTTGTAATTCCCGTGGGCAGAGAAATAGAAAAGTGCATGAAAACCTGTTACTCTCCTGTAGAAAGCCTGCTGATCACATAAAGCGCGTAGTGGGACCAACATGTAATGAGATACAATCAAGTAATGGAAGTGCTATCTACGCAGGTCAGCTTCCATCCACCTAGGCTTATCGAATTGTAAGTGCCACATTATTACAAGTAAATACTTAAATAGTGGGGTATTATTCTACCGGGGATGGCGCCGCAGCGCTCCGGCTTGGTGTTAGGTGATTATGCTGAAGTGAAGATGATTGAAAAACTGAATTGTCATTCAGGCAGGTGAAGAGAAAGTGGTGGAGGGGGGAAGGCGACATGTATGGAGAGAAAAAGGCACAAAACTTGTACGTGGAGTGTCTATGGCGGCCATCTTACAAAATGGAGGTATTTCAGAGGGGGGATTTTGGATTGGGGTATATTAAAGTAGGAGAAAATGCTACTAGATCTCATGAAGACAACCCTATGAAGGCATGTGGAGGCTATAAATTGGGACTTCTTAGTTGGGATTCGCCTGGATGAGCTAGAGAAAAGTTCTACAGGCAAGAAGTGGTGGACTCAAGCCGTCCATGTATTGCATGGATGGTCATTCATTGGAATGGTCACCACGTGACACTAGATTTCCCCAGTAGCTGACCAGACCAGACTTTTACTGGCTGTTTGCTGGCAGTGCTGGAAGACTGATTTGCAGATAAGGAAACCAACAATTAAAAGAGTTGTCCAAAGGTTTGGGCATTTTTTTCTATTGATTGCCTATCCTAAGGATAGGACATCAATAGGTGATTGGCAAGGGTCCGTCGCTTGGGATCCCCACCAATCAGCTGATTCCCGGCACCACTGTCAATGTGGTCAGCGCTGGAAGCAGATAGCCCTAAAGAAATTGTCACATTTCACTGAGGCAGTTAATGTCTATTATACTTGAAATTGCAGCCCTTCACAGTAGTAGACAGTCTAAAACGAATACTTTATTAACCCGTTTAGGACCAGCCACAGTATATTTACGGCGGCTGGTCCTGGGCTTAGAGCACCGCCGATAGTAAAATTACGGCGGTGCTTTAAGTCTCCTGCTCTGCAATCAGTCAGAGGCAGGAACCGGTTATCAGCTGTTAGTGACAGCTGATAACCCGGAGCAGAAGGTAGGAGGGGTTTTTAACCCTTCCTGCCTTCTGCTTCCCCGATATACAGTGCTCAATGAGCACTGTATGGGGAAAGTGAAAGTAACATGTACTTTCACAACGGGAGCCTCGGGGGGTCATGTGACCTCCCGGGATTCCCTGCTAATTCAGAGCTGGAGGGTCAGACTAGACCCTGGCAACTCTGCAGGTGACTAATGTCACCACAGGGGTTGCTTTCCCCTGTAACTAGGGCTCCTATGGACGCCCCAGCCACAGTGGGAAAGTGTCAAATAAAGAAAAAAAAATATGTGAATGTCCCCCAGAGGTCTTGTATGACGTCATGGGGGACACAGATAGTAAAAAACACAATTACATAAATAAGTAAAACAAATTAACAGAATAAAACAACAATACATACATAAGAAAGAGAATAACACAAAGCAGACGCTAACAAAAACCGTCGCCGTATGCGCCCTGTAAACCAAAACCATACATACTATATATCAAAACGTCCGAAACAAATAGAGGAACCCATTCCCATACTTTATTTTAGTGTAAATATAAAAATATTTTAAAAACAAATTATAAATGTAAAAAAAAATGATTTTTTTTTTAGCTTCTTACCCCCAATAAAACTAAAAAACGGGCAAAAGTCAGTGAAAAAGATATAAAAAAATAGTCCTATATGTCACGGAAAAAAGAACCCAGCAAAAATAATTTTGGTAGCTAAAGGAAAAAAAACAGAACAGTAAAACCGCCACATGGGTAAAATCCCTACAAAGTGTCTGGTCCTTAAAGTACAAAACAGCTTGTCCTTAAGGGGTTAAAGACATTGGCATGGTTCGTTTGGTACCACAGCCCCCCCCCCCCCACACACCCACACCCGCCCTACTGAATTCAATGGGAGCTGTGCCTTCAATACCAACACAAACTATTGTCTGTACTGTCCATACTGACAGTAGGACCAAGAATGAGCTGATCAGCAGGGATGCCAAGCGATAGACCCCCACCATCTATTGATCACCTATCCTACGGATAGGTCTCCAACTTGGGGTTGCAGCATTACAACTGTCAACACTCACGGATATCCAAGAGCTTTGAGCTATAGTGTTGCAGCAACTACAGGGCTGCAGGTATGAAACCGTTATGCAATAAACTGGACATCAGTAAATAAAAAATAAATTGGCTTTTACAGTACGGGAGGGACATAAAGAACTTACTGTGACGGGTCCTCTGACCTTCAGTAATTGTGTCTGTGACCCTTCCACCGCTCCTCGTCCTGTATTCTAGTCCTTGCAGTATGTGTAATGTATCTCTAGCTGCTGATAAGACTGGGATTGTGTGTTCATAATAGGGTTTCTCTATAACAATGGGCGGATATACATTTTTGGAGATAGCCCTAATGAGCTGCATATATGAGTTGGACAATCTATGACATGGGTTGCCACAATAGCCTCCACTTGGGGCTCTCGGGAACTTTAAATTCCAGCATGCATGCCTCCAAACTGCCCAGATCTAATGGGACAGTCCTGGATTTTGGGTGTTGTCCTGCTATCCCAGGAGGTGAGCCAGAAGTCCCAAATTCAACTGTAACTGCATCCTTACAGTTGAATACAAGCAGCAGACAGTGTTGCCTCCCTTTAATGATATCCCCGATGCGGCAGGATGAGCAGACCCCTGGCTTGGCATGCTCCTTGCCCCAGCTGCCACAGCCTGGCTGCCAGTAAATGTGGGTGAGGAGTCCAGCAAGGAGAGGCACAGAACGCAGGAAGTTTCAGTTAGAGGCATCATTACTGTAGGGGATCACTAAGGGGCAATATAAAAGTAATGAGGAAAAGGGGAACTATTACTGTGATTAGATCACTAAAAGGCACTATGGCTGTGAGGAGACATAAAGGACACTATTGTGTAAGGCACAAGGGGCACTAGTACTGTGCGTAGGCACTGTTTCTTTGAGGGGGTCACTAACAGACAATATTGTGAGGGGATCCATAAGGGGCACTATTACTGCGAGAGATACAGAGGGCACTATTACTGTGAGGAAACACACAGGGTCACTATTACTATGAGGAGACACAGAGGGCGCTATTACTGTGAGGGGTCACTAAGGGGCACTATTACCAAGGAGACACACAGGGGCACTATTACTGTGAGGGGTCACTAACAGACAATATTATGAGGGGGTCAGTAAGGGGCCCTATTACTGTGAGAGATACAGAGGGCACTATTACTGTGAGGGTTTACTAAGGGGCACTATTACTGTTAGGGGTCATGAAGGGGCACTATTACAGTGAGGAGGCACAAATGGTACTATTATTGTAAGGGGTCACTAAGGGGCACTATTACTGTCAGAGGCACAAAGAGCATTATTATTACTATGAGGGAACACAAGGAGGTACTATTACTGCTAAGAAGTCACTAAGGGGCACTATTGCTGTGTACACCCACAAAGGGAACTATTACTGTGATTAGATCACTAAAAGGCACTATGGCTGTGAGGAGACATAAAGGACACTATTGTGTAAGGCACAAGGGGCACTAGTACTGTGCGTAGGCACTGTTTCTTTGAGGGGGTCACTAACAGACAATATTGTGAGGGGATACATAAGGGGCACTATTACTGTGAGAGATACAGAGGGCACTATTACTGTGAGGGGACACTAAGGGGCACTATTACTATGAGGAAACACACAGGGGCACTATTACTATGAGGAGACACAGAGGGCGCTATTACTGTGAGGGGTCACTAAGGGGCACTATTACCAAGGAGACACACAGGGGCACTATTGCTGTGAGGGGTCACTAACAGACAATATTATGAGGGGGTCAGTAAGGGGCCCTATTACTGTGAGAGATACAGAGGGCACTATTACTGTGAGGGTTTACTAAGGGGCACTATTACTGTTAGGGGTCATGAAGGGGCACTATTACAGGGAGGAGGCACAAATGGTACTATTATTGTAAGGGGTCACTAAGGGGCACTATTACTGTCAGAGGCACAAAGAGCATTATTACTATGAGGGAACACAAGGAGGTACTATTACTGCTAAGAAGTCACTAAGGGGCACTATTGCTGTGTACACCCACAAAGGGAACTATTACTGTAACGGGGTCACTAATGGGCACTATTACTGTTAGTGAGTCATTGAGGTGCACTCTCACTGTGAAGAGGTACAAAGGTAATTAGTACTGCAAGGGGGTAATTGAGGTGTATTCTTATTGCAAGGGGTCACTAAGAGGCACTGATTCTGTGAGGGGGCACAAATGGCACTATTAGTGTGAGTAGGTAATTGAGGAGCACCATTATGGTGAGGGATACAAAGGACACTTTTACAGCGATGAGGTCTCTAAGGAGCAATATTACTATATGGAGGCAACTAAGGGGCACGATTACTGCGAGGGGATGACTAACAGGCTCTATTTCTGCGAGGAGGCACAAAAGTAATTAGTGCTGCGAGGTGGTAACTGAGGGGAATTCTCACCATAAGGGGTGACTATGGGGCACCCTTAATCTGAGGGTAGTCACTGAGAGGCACTGATACTGTGAGGAGGCAGAAATTACACTATTACTGTGAGGGGGTCACTAGGGGGCACTATTACTGTGGGGTTTACTAACAGTCACTAATACTGTGAGGGGGGTCACTAAGGGGCACTATTACTGTGGGGTTTACTAACAGTCACTAATACTGTGAGGGGGGTCACTAAGGGGCACTATTACTGTGGGGTTTACTAACAGTCACTAATACTGTGAGGGGGGTCACTAAGGGCAACTATTACTGTGGGGTTTACTAACAGTCACTAATACTGTGAGGGGGGTCACTAAGGGGCACTATTACTGTGGGGTTTACTAACAGTCACTAATACTGTGAGGGGGTCACTAAGGGGCACTATTACTGTGGGGTTTACTAACAGTCACTAATACTGTGAGGGGGGTCACTAAGGGGCACTATTACTGTGGGGTTTACCAACAGTCACTAATACTGTGAGGGGGTCACTAAGGGGCACTATTACTGTGGGGTTTACTAACAGTCACTAATACTGTGAGGGGGTCACTAAGGGGCACTATTACTGTGGGCTTTACTAACAGTCACTAATACTGTGAGGGGGGTCACTAAGGGGCACTATTACTGTGGGGTTTACATACAGTCACTAATAATGTGAGGGGGGTCACTAAGGGGCACTATTACTGTGGGGTTTACATACAGTCACTAATACTGTGAGGGGGGTCACTAAGGGGAACTATTACTGTGGGGTTTACATACAGTAACTAATACTGTGAGAGGGATCACTAAGGGGCACTATTACTGTGGGGTTTACATACAGTCACTAATACTGTGAGGGGTCACTAAGGGGCACTATTACTGTGGGGTTTACATACAGTCACTAATACTGTGAAGGGGTCACTAAGGGGCACTATTACTGTGGGGTTTACCAGCAGTCACTAATACTGTGAAGGGGTCACTAAGGGGCACTATTACTGTGGGGTTTACTAACAGTCACTAATACTGTGAGGGGGTCACTAAGGGGCACTATTACTGTGGGGTTTACATACAGTCACTAATACTGTGAGGGGGGTCACTAAGGGGCACTATTACTGTGGGGTTTACCAGCAGTCACTAATACTGTGAAGGGGTCACTAAGGGGCACTATTACTGTGGGGTTTACTAACAGTCACTAATACTGTGAGGGGGGTCACTAAGGGGCACTATTACTGTGGGGTTTACATACAGTCACTAATACTGTGAGGGGGGTCACTAAGGGGCACTATTACTGTGGGGTTTACCAACAGTCACTAATACTGTGAGGGGGGTCACTAAGAGCCACTATTACTGTGGGGTTTACTAACAGTCACTAATACTGTGAGGGGGGTCACTAAGGGGCACTATTACTGTGGGGTTTACCAACAGTCACTAATACTGTGAGGGGGTCACTAAGGGGCACTATTACTGTGGGGTTTACTAACAGTCACTAATACTGTGAGGGGGTCACTAAGGGGCACTATTACTGTGGGCTTTACTAACAGTCACTAATACTGTGAGGGGGGTCACTAAGGGGCACTATTACTGTGGGGTTTACATACAGTCACTAATAATGTGAGGGGGGTCACTAAGGGGCACTATTACTGTGGGGTTTACATACAGTCACTAATACTGTGAGGGGGGTCACTAAGGGGAACTATTACTGTGGGGTTTACATACAGTAACTAATACTGTGAGAGGGATCACTAAGGGGCACTATTACTGTGGGGTTTACATACAGTCACTAATACTGTGAGGGGTCACTAAGGGGCACTATTACTGTGGGGTTTACATACAGTCACTAATACTGTGAAGGGGTCACTAAGGGGCACTATTACTGTGGGGTTTACCAGCAGTCACTAATACTGTGAGAGGGATCACTAAGGGGCACTATTACTGTGGGGTTTACTAACAGTCACTAATACTGTGAGGGGGGTCACTAAGGGGCACTATTACTGTGGGGTTTACATACAGTCACTAATACTGTGAGGGGGGTCACTAAGGGGCACTATTACTGTGGGGTTTACATACAGTCACTAATACTGTGAGGGGGGTCACTAAGGGGCACTATTACTGTGGGGTTTACCAGCAGTCACTAATACTGTGAAGGGGTCACTAAGGGGCACTATTACTGTGGGGT